>CALNHX010010738.1:0-37719 GCA_940337035.1 Agriotes lineatus | reverse complement strand
TATATATAACTCTTCCATCTATTTACATCTGAATAGATTGGATTGAAGTTACGAACATTAAGATCGATCGAAACATCGAAACGAGAGCTGGCCAAGCGTTCTCAAAATATGTTCAGTTTGTTATATATAACTCTTCCATCTATTTACATCTGAATAGATTGGATTGTAGTTACGAACATTAAGATCGATCGAAACATCGAAACGAGAGCTTGCCAAGCGTTCTCTAAATATGTTCAGTTTGTTATATATAACTCTTGCATCTATTTACATCTGAATAGATTGGATTGTAGTTACGAACATTAAGATCGATCGAAACATCGAAACGAGAGCTGGCCAAGCGTTCTCAAAATATGTTCAGTTTGTTATATATAACTCTTCCATCTATTTACATCTGAATAGATTGGATTGAAGTTACGAACATTAAGATCGATCGAAACATCGAAACGAGAGCTGGCCAAGCGTTCTCAAAATATGTTCAGTTTGTTATATATAACTCTTCCATCTATTTACATCTGAATAGATTGGATTGTAGTTACGAACATTAAGATCGATCGAAACATCGAAACGAGAGCTGGCCAAGCGTTCTCAAAATATGTTCAGTTTGTTTTATATAACTCTTCCATCTATTTACATAGGAATAGATTGGATTGTAGTTACGAACATTAAGATCGATCGAAACATCGAAACGAGAGCTGGCCAAGCGTTCTCAAAATATGTTCAGTTTGTTTTATATAACTCTTCCATCTATTTACATAGGAATAGATTGGATTGTAGTTACGAACATTAAGATCGATCGAAACATCGAAACGAAAGCTGGCCAAGCGTTCTCAAAATATGTTCAGTTTGTTTTATATAACTCTGCCATCTATTTACATCTGAATAGATTGGATTGAAGTTACGAACATTAAGATCGATCGAAACATCGAAACGAGAGCTGGCCAAGCGTTCTCAAAATATGTTCAGTTTGTTATATATAACTCTTCCATCTATTTACATAGGAATAGATTGGATTGTAGTTACGAACATTAAGATCGATCGAAACAACGAAACGAAAGCTGGCCAAGCGTTCTCAAAATATGTTCAGTTTGTTTTATATAACTCTTCCATCTATTTACATCTGAATAGATTGGATTGAAGTTACGAACATTAAGATCGATCGAAACATCGAAACGAGAGCTGGCCAAGCGTTCTCAAAATATGTTCAGTTTGTTTTATATAACTCTTCCATCTATTTACATCTGAATAGATTGGATTGAAGTTACGAACATTAAGATCGATCGAAACATCGAAACGAGAGCTGGCCAAGCGTTCTCAAAATATGTTCAGTTTGTTTTATATAACTCTTCCATCTATTTACATCTGAATAGATTGGATTGAAGTTACGAACATTAAGATCGATCGAAACATCGAAACGAGAGCTGGCCAAGCGTTCTCAAAATATGTTCAGTTTGTTTTATATAACTCTTCCATCTATTTACATCTGAATAGATTGGATTGTAGTTACGAACATTAAGATCGATCGAAACATCGAAACGAAAGCTGGCCAAGCGTTCTCAAAATATGTTCAGTTTGTTTTATATAACTCTTCCATCTATTTACATCTGAATAGATTGGATTGAAGTTACGAACATTAAGATCGATCGAAACATCGAAACGAGAGCTGGCCAAGCGTTCTCAAAATATGTTCAGTTTGTTTTATATAACTCTTCCATCTATTTACATCTGAATAGATTGGATTGAAGTTACGAACATTAAGATCGATCGAAACATCGAAACGAGAGCTGGCCAAGCGTTCTCAAAATATGTTCAGTTTCTTTTATATAACTCTTCCATCTATTTACATCTGAATAGATTGGATTGAAGTTACGAACATTAAGATCGATCGAAACATCGAAACGAGAGCTGGCCAAGCGTTCTCAAAATATGTTCAGTTTGTTTTATATAACTCTCCCATCTATTTACATCTGAATAGATTGGACTGAAGTTACGAACATTAAGATTGATCGAAACATCCAAACGAGAGCTGGCCAAGCGTTCTCTAAATATGTTCAGTTTGTTATATATAACTCTTCCATCTATTTACATCTGAATAGATTGGATTGTAGTTACGAACATTAAGATCGATCGAAACATCGAAACGAGAGCTGGCCAAGCGTTCTCAAAATATGTTCAGTTTGTTTTATATAACTCTTCCATCTATTTACATCTGAATAGATTGGATTGTAGTTACGAACATTAAGATCGATCGAAACATCGAAACGAGAGCTGGCCACGCGTTCTCAAAATATGTTCAGTTTGTTTTATATAACTCTTCCATCTATTTACATCTGAATAGATTGGATTGAAGTTACGAACATTAAGATCGATCGAAACATCGAAACGAGAGCTGGCCAAGCGTTCTCAAAATATGTTCAGTTGGTTTTATATAACTCTTCCATCTATTTACATCTGAATAGATTGGACTGAAGTTACGAACATTAAGATTGATCGAAACATCCAAACGAGAGCTGGCCAAGCGTTCTCAAAATATGTTCAGTTTGTTTTATATAACTCTTCCATCTATTTACATCTGAATAGATTGGATTGAAGTTACGAACATTAAGATCGATCGAAACATCGAAACGAGAGCTGGCCAAGCGTTCTCAAAATATGTTCAGTTTGTTATATATAACTCTTGCATCTATTTACATCTGAATAGATTGGATTGTAGTTACGAACATTAAGATCGATCGAAACATCGAAACGAGAGCTGGCCACGCGTTCTCAAAATATGTTCAGTTTGTTTTATATAACTCTCCCATCTATTTACATCTGAATAGATTGGACTGAAGTTACGAACATTAAGATTGATCGAAACATCGAAACGAGAGCTGGCCAAGCGTTCTCAAAATATGTTCAGTTTGTTTTATATAACTCTTCCATCTATTTACATCTGAATAGATTGGATTGAAGTTACGAACATTAAGATCGATCGAAACATCGAAACGAGAGCTGGCCAAGCGTTCTCAAATATGTTCAGTTTGTTTTATATAACTCTCCCATCTATTTACATCTGAATAGATTGGACTGAAGTTACGAACATTAAGATTGATCGAAACATCCAAACGAGAGCTGGCCAAGCGTTCTCTAAATATGTTCAGTTTGTTATATATAACTCTTCCATCTATTTACATCTGAATAGATTGGATTGTAGTTACGAACATTAAGATCGATCGAAACATCGAAACGAAAGCTGGCCAAGCGTTCTCAAAATATGTTCAGTTTGTTTTATATAACTCTTCCATCTATTTACATCTGAATAGATTGGATTGAAGTTACGAACATTAAGATCGATCGAAACATCGAAACGAGAGCTGGCCAAGCGTTCTCAAAATATGTTCAGTTTGTTTTATATAACTCTTCCATCTATTTACATCTGAATAGATTGGATTGAAGTTACGAACATTAAGATCGATCGAAACATCGAAACGAGAGCTGGCCAAGCGTTCTCAAAATATGTTCAGTTTGTTTTATATAACTCTTCCATCTATTTACATCTGAATAGATTGGATTGAAGTTACGAACATTAAGATCGATCGAAACATCGAAACGAGAGCTGGCCAAGCGTTCTCAAAATATGTTCAGTTTGTTTTATATAACTCTCCCATCTATTTACATCTGAATAGATTGGACTGAAGTTACGAACATTAAGATTGATCGAAACATCCAAACGAGAGCTGGCCAAGCGTTCTCTAAATATGTTCAGTTTGTTATATATAACTCTTCCATCTATTTACATCTGAATAGATTGGATTGTAGTTACGAACATTAAGATCGATCGAAACATCGAAACGAGAGCTGGCCAAGCGTTCTCAAAATATGTTCAGTTTGTTTTATATAACTCTTCCATCTATTTACATCTGAATAGATTGGATTGTAGTTACGAACATTAAGATCGATCGAAACATCGAAACGAGAGCTGGCCACGCGTTCTCAAAATATGTTCAGTTTGTTTTATATAACTCTTCCATCTATTTACATCTGAATAGATTGGATTGAAGTTACGAACATTAAGATCGATCGAAACATCGAAACGAGAGCTGGCCAAGCGTTCTCAAAATATGTTCAGTTGGTTTTATATAACTCTTCCATCTATTTACATCTGAATAGATTGGACTGAAGTTACGAACATTAAGATTGATCGAAACATCCAAACGAGAGCTGGCCAAGCGTTCTCAAAATATGTTCAGTTGGTTTTATATAACTCTTCCATCTATTTACATCTGAATAGATTGGACTGAAGTTACGAACATTAAGATTGATCGAAACATCCAAACGAGAGCTGGCCAAGCGTTCTCTAAATATGTTCAGTTTGTTATATATAACTCTTGCATCTATTTACATCTGAATAGATTGGATTGTAGTTACGAACATTAAGATCGATCGAAACATCGAAACGAGAGCTGGCCAAGCGTTCTCAAAATATGTTCAGTTTGTTATATATAACTCTTCCATCTATTTACATCTGAATAGATTGGATTGAAGTTACGAACATTAAGATCGATCGAAACATCGAAACGAGAGCTGGCCAAGCGTTCTCAAAATATGTTCAGTTTGTTATATATAACTCTTCCATCTATTTACATCTGAATAGATTGGATTGTAGTTACGAACATTAAGATCGATCGAAACATCGAAACGAGAGCTGGCCAAGCGTTCTCAAAATATGTTCAGTTTGTTTTATATAACTCTTCCATCTATTTACATAGGAATAGATTGGATTGTAGTTACGAACATTAAGATCGATCGAAACATCGAAACGAGAGCTGGCCAAGCGTTCTCAAAATATGTTCAGTTTGTTTTATATAACTCTTCCATCTATTTACATAGGAATAGATTGGATTGTAGTTACGAACATTAAGATCGATCGAAACATCGAAACGAAAGCTGGCCAAGCGTTCTCAAAATATGTTCAGTTTGTTTTATATAACTCTGCCATCTATTTACATCTGAATAGATTGGATTGAAGTTACGAACATTAAGATCGATCGAAACATCGAAACGAGAGCTGGCCAAGCGTTCTCAAAATATGTTCAGTTTGTTATATATAACTCTTCCATCTATTTACATAGGAATAGATTGGATTGTAGTTACGAACATTAAGATCGATCGAAACAACGAAACGAAAGCTGGCCAAGCGTTCTCAAAATATGTTCAGTTTGTTTTATATAACTCTTCCATCTATTTACATCTGAATAGATTGGATTGAAGTTACGAACATTAAGATCGATCGAAACATCGAAACGAGAGCTGGCCAAGCGTTCTCAAAATATGTTCAGTTTGTTTTATATAACTCTTCCATCTATTTACATCTGAATAGATTGGATTGAAGTTACCAACATTAAGATCGATCGAAACATCGAAACGAGAGCTGGCCAAGCGTTCTCAAAATATGTTCAGTTTGTTTTATATAACTCTTCCATCTATTTACATCTGAATAGATTGGATTGAAGTTACGAACATTAAGATCGATCGAAACATCGAAACGAGAGCTGGCCAAGCGTTCTCAAAATATGTTCAGTTTGTTTTATATAACTCTTCCATCTATTTACATCTGAATAGATTGGATTGTAGTTACGAACATTAAGATCGATCGAAACATCGAAACGAAAGCTGGCCAAGCGTTCTCAAAATATGTTCAGTTTGTTTTATATAACTCTTCCATCTATTTACATCTGAATAGATTGGATTGAAGTTACGAACATTAAGATCGATCGAAACATCGAAACGAGAGCTGGCCAAGCGTTCTCAAAATATGTTCAGTTTGTTTTATATAACTCTTCCATCTATTTACATCTGAATAGATTGGATTGAAGTTACGAACATTAAGATCGATCGAAACATCGAAACGAGAGCTGGCCAAGCGTTCTCAAAATATGTTCAGTTTGTTTTATATAACTCTTCCATCTATTTACATCTGAATAGATTGGATTGAAGTTACGAACATTAAGATCGATCGAAACATCGAAACGAGAGCTGGCCAAGCGTTCTCAAAATATGTTCAGTTTGTTTTATATAACTCTCCCATCTATTTACATCTGAATAGATTGGACTGAAGTTACGAACATTAAGATTGATCGAAACATCCAAACGAGAGCTGGCCAAGCGTTCTCTAAATATGTTCAGTTTGTTATATATAACTCTTCCATCTATTTACATCTGAATAGATTGGATTGTAGTTACGAACATTAAGATCGATCGAAACATCGAAACGAGAGCTGGCCAAGCGTTCTCAAAATATGTTCAGTTTGTTTTATATAACTCTTCCATCTATTTACATCTGAATAGATTGGATTGTAGTTACGAACATTAAGATCGATCGAAACATCGAAACGAGAGCTGGCCACGCGTTCTCAAAATATGTTCAGTTTGTTTTATATAACTCTTCCATCTATTTACATCTGAATAGATTGGATTGAAGTTACGAACATTAAGATCGATCGAAACATCGAACGAGAGCTGGCCAAGCGTTCTCAAAATATGTTCAGTTTGTTATATATAACTCTTCCATCTATTTACATCTGAATAGATTGGATTGTAGTTACGAACATTAAGATCGATCGAAACATCGAAACGAGAGCTGGCCAAGCGTTCTCAAAATATGTTCAGTTTGTTTTATATAACTCTTCCATCTATTTACATCTGAATAGATTGGATTGAAGTTACGAACATTAAGATTGATCGAAACATCCAAACGAGAGCTGGCCAAGCGTTCTCAAAATATGTTCAGTTTGTTATATATAACTCTTCCATCTATTTACATCTGAATAGATTGGATTGTAGTTACGAACATTAAGATCGATCGAAACATCGAAACGAGAGCTGGCCAAGCGTTCTCAAAATATGTTCAGTTTGTTATATATAACTCTTCCATCTATTTACATCTGAATAGATTGGATTGAAGTTACGAACATTAAGATCGATCGAAACATCGAAACGAGAGCTGGCCAAGCGTTCTCAAAATATGTTCAGTTTGTTATATATAACTCTTCCATCTATTTACATCTGAATAGATTGGATTGAAGTTACGAACATTAAGATCGATCGAAACATCGAAACGAGAGCTGGCCAAGCGTTCTCAAAATATGTTCAGTTTGTTATATATAACTCTTCCATCTATTTACATCTGAATAGATTGGATTGTAGTTACGAACATTAAGATCGATCGAAACATCGAAACGAGAGCTGGCCAAGCGTTCTCTAAATATGTTCAGTTTGTTATATATAACTCTTCCATCTATTTACATCTGAATAGATTGGATTGTAGTTACGAACATTAAGATCGATCGAAACATCGAAACGAGAGCTGGCCAAGCGTTCTCAAAATATGTTCAGTTTGTTATATATAACTCTTCCATCTATTTACATCTGAATAGATTGGATTGAAGTTACGAACATTAAGATCGATCGAAACATCGAAACGAGAGCTGGCCAAGCGTTCTCAAAATATGTTCAGTTTGTTTTATATAACTCTTCCATCTATTTACATCTGAATAGATTGGATTGTAGTTACGAACATTAAGATCGATCGAAACATCGAAACGAAAGCTGGCCAAGCGTTCTCAAAATATGTTCAGTTTGTTTTATATAACTCTTCCATCTATTTACATCTGAATAGATTGGATTGAAGTTACGAACATTAAGATCGATCGAAACATCGAAACGAGAGCTGGCCAAGCGTTCTCAAAATATGTTCAGTTTGTTTTATATAACTCTTCCATCTATTTACATCTGAATAGATTGGATTGAAGTTACGAACATTAAGATCGATCGAAACATCGAAACGAGAGCTGGCCAAGCGTTCTCAAAATATGTTCAGTTTGTTTTATATAACTCTTCCATCTATTTACATCTGAATAGATTGGATTGAAGTTACGAACATTAAGATCGATCGAAACATCGAAACGAGAGCTGGCCAAGCGTTCTCAAAATATGTTCAGTTTGTTTTATATAACTCTTCCATCTATTTACATCTGAATAGATTGGACTGAAGTTACGAACATTAAGATTGATCGAAACATCCAAACGAGAGCTGGCCAAGCGTTCTCTAAATATGTTCAGTTTGTTATATATAACTCTTCCATCTATTTACATCTGAATAGATTGGATTGTAGTTACGAACATTAAGATCGATCGAAACATCGAAACGAGAGCTGGCCAAGCGTTCTCAAAATATGTTCAGTTTGTTTTATATAACTCTTCCATCTATTTACATCTGAATAGATTGGATTGAAGTTACGAACATTAAGATCGATCGAAACATCGAAACGAGAGCTGGCCAAGCGTTCTCAAAATATGTTCAGTTTGTTATATATAACTCTTCCATCTATTTACATCTGAATAGATTGGATTGTAGTTACGAACATTAAGATCGATCGAAACATCGAAACGCGAGCTGGCCACGCGTTCTCAAAATATGTTCAGTTTGTTTTATATAACTCTTCCATCTATTTACATCTGAATAGATTGGATTGAAGTTACGAACATTAAGATCGATCGAAACATCGAAACGAGAGCTGGCCAAGCGTTCTCAAAATATGTTCAGTTTGTTTTATATAACTCTTCCATCTATTTACATCTGAATAGATTGGACTGAAGTTACGAACATTAAGATTGATCGAAACATCCAAACGAGAGCTGGCCAAGCGTTCTCAAAATATGTTCAGTTTGTTATATATAACTCTTCCATCTATTTACATCTGAATAGATTGGATTGTAGTTACGAACATTAAGATCGATCGAAACATCGAAACGAGAGCTGGCCAAGCGTTCTCAAAATATGTTCAGTTTGTTTTATATAACTCTTCCATCTATTTACATCTGAATAGATTGGATTGAAGTTACGAACATTAAGATCGATCGAAACATCGAAACGAGAGCTGGCCAAGCGTTCTCAAAATATGTTCAGTTTGTTTTATATAACTCTTCCATCTATTTACATAGGAATAGATTGGATTGTAGTTACGAACATTAAGATCGATCGAAACATCGAAACGAAAGCTGGCCAAGCGTTCTCAAAATATGTTCAGTTTGTTTTATATAACTCTGCCATCTATTTACATCAGAATAGATTGGATTGAAGTTACGAACATTAAGATCGATCGAAACATCGAAACGAGAGCTGGCCAAGCGTTCTCAAAATATGTTCAGTTTGTTATATATAACTCTTCCATCTATTTACATAGGAATAGATTGGATTGTAGTTACGAACATTAAGATCGATCGAAACATCGAAACGAAAGCTGGCCAAGCGTTCTCAAAATATGTTCAGTTTGTTTTATATAACTCTTCCATCTATTTACATCTGAATAGATTGGATTGAAGTTACGAACATTAAGATCGATCGAAACATCGAAACGAGAGCTGGCCAAGCGTTCTCAAAATATGTTCAGTTTGTTTTATATAACTCTTCCATCTATTTACATCTGAATAGATTGGATTGAAGTTACGAACATTAAGATCGATCGAAACATCGAAACGAGAGCTGGCCAAGCGTTCTCAAAATATGTTCAGTTTGTTTTATATAACTCTTCCATCTATTTACATCTGAATAGATTGGACTGAAGTTACGAACATTAAGATTGATCGAAACATCCAAACGAGAGCTGGCCAAGCGTTCTCTAAATATGTTCAGTTTGTTATATATAACTCTTCCATCTATTTACATCTGAATAGATTGGATTGTAGTTACGAACATTAAGATCGATCGAAACATCGAAACGAGAGCTGGCCAAGCGTTCTCAAAATATGTTCAGTTTGTTTTATATAACTCTTCCATCTATTTACATCTGAATAGATTGGATTGAAGTTACGAACATTAAGATCGATCGAAACATCGAAACGAGAGCTGGCCAAGCGTTCTCAAAATATGTTCAGTTTGTTATATATAACTCTTCCATCTATTTACATCTGAATAGATTGGATTGTAGTTACGAACATTAAGATCGATCGAAACATCGAAACGAAAGCTGGCCAAGCGTTCTCAAAATATGTTCAGTTTGTTTTATATAACTCTGCCATCTATTTACATCTGAATAGATTGGATTGAAGTTACGAACATTAAGATCGATCGAAACATCGAAACGAGAGCTGGCCAAGCGTTCTCAAAATATGTTCAGTTTGTTATATATAACTCTTCCATCTATTTACATAGGAATAGATTGGATTGTAGTTACGAACATTAAGATCGATCGAAACATCGAAACGAAAGCTGGCCAAGCGTTCTCAAAATATGTTCAGTTTGTTTTATATAACTCTTCCATCTATTTACATCTGAATAGATTGGATTGAAGTTACGAACATTAAGATCGATCGAAACATCGAAACGAGAGCTGGCCAAGCGTTCTCAAAATATGTTCAGTTTGTTTTATATAACTCTTCCATCTATTTACATCTGAATAGATTGGATTGAAGTTACGAACATTAAGATCGATCGAAACATCGAAACGAGAGCTGGCCAAGCGTTCTCAAAATATGTTCAGTTTGTTTTATATAACTCTTCCATCTATTTACATCTGAATAGATTGGATTGAAGTTACGAACATTAAGATCGATCGAAACATCGAAACGAGAGCTGGCCAAGCGTTCTCAAAATATGTTCAGTTTGTTTTATATAACTCTTCCATCTATTTACATCTGAATAGATTGGATTGTAGTTACGAACATTAAGATCGATCGAAACATCGAAACGAAAGCTGGCCAAGCGTTCTCAAAATATGTTCAGTTTGTTTTATATAACTCTTCCATCTATTTACATCTGAATAGATTGGATTGAAGTTACGAACATTAAGATCGATCGAAACATCGAAACGAGAGCTGGCCAAGCGTTCTCAAAATATGTTCAGTTTGTTTTATATAACTCTTCCATCTATTTACATCTGAATAGATTGGATTGAAGTTACGAACATTAAGATCGATCGAAACATCGAAACGAGAGCTGGCCAAGCGTTCTCAAAATATGTTCAGTTTGTTTTATATAACTCTTCCATCTATTTACATCTGAATAGATTGGACTGAAGTTACGAACATTAAGATTGATCGAAACATCCAAACGAGAGCTGGCCAAGCGTTCTCAAAATATGTTCAGTTTGTTATATATAACTCTTCCATCTATTTACATCTGAATAGATTGGATTGTAGTTACGAACATTAAGATCGATCGAAACATCGAAACGAGAGCTGGCCAAGCGTTCTCAAAATATGTTCAGTTTGTTTTATATAACTCTTCCATCTATTTACATCTGAATAGATTGGATTGAAGTTACGAACATTAAGATCGATCGAAACATCGAAACGAGAGCTGGCCAAGCGTTCTCAAAATATGTTCAGTTTGTTATATATAACTCTTCCATCTATTTACATCTGAATAGATTGGATTGTAGTTACGAACATTAAGATCGATCGAAACATCGAAACGAGAGCTGGCCACGCGTTCTCAAAATATGTTCAGTTTGTTTTATATAACTCTTCCATCTATTTACATCTGAATAGATTGGATTGAAGTTACGAACATTAAGATCGATCGAAACATCGAAACGAGAGCTGGCCAAGCGTTCTCAAAATATGTTCAGTTTGTTTTATATAACTCTTCCATCTATTTACATCTGAATAGATTGGACTGAAGTTACGAACATTAAGATTGATCGAAACATCCAAACGAGAGCTGGCCAAGCGTTCTCAAAATATGTTCATTTTGTTATATATAACTCTTCCATCTATTTACATCTGAATAGATTGGATTGTAGTTACGAACATTAAGATCGATCGAAACATCGAAACGAGAGCTGGCCAAGCGTTCTCAAAATATGTTCAGTTTGTTTTATATAACTCTTCCATCTATTTACATCTGAATAGATTGGATTGAAGTTACGAATATTAAGATCGATCGAAACATCGAAACGAGAGCTGGCCAAGCGTTCTCAAAATATGTTCAGTTTGTTTTATATAACTCTTCCATCTATTTACATCTGAATAGATTGGATTGAAGTTACGAACATTAAGATCGATCGAAACATCGAAACGAGAGCTGGCCAAGCGTTCTCAAAATATGTTCAGTTTGTTTTATATAACTCTTCCATCTATTTACATCTGAATAGATTGGACTGAAGTTACGAACATTAAGATTGATCGAAACATCCAAACGAGAGCTGGCCAAGCGTTCTCAAAATATGTTCAGTTTGTTATATATAACTCTTCCATCTATTTACATCTGAATAGATTGGATTGTAGTTACGAACATTAAGATCGATCGAAACATCGAAACGAGAGCTGGCCAAGCGTTCTCAAAATATGTTCAGTTTGTTTTATATAACTCTTCCATCTATTTACATCTGAATAGATTGGATTGAAGTTACGAACATTAAGATCGATCGAAACATCGAAACGAGAGCTGGCCAAGCGTTCTCAAAATATGTTCAGTTTGTTATATATAACTCTTCCATCTATTTACATCTGAATAGATTGGATTGTAGTTACGAACATTAAGATCGATCGAAACATCGAAACGAGAGCTGGCCACGCGTTCTCAAAATATGTTCAGTTTGTTTTATATAACTCTTCCATCTATTTACATCTGAATAGATTGGATTGAAGTTACGAACATTAAGATCGATCGAAACATCGAAACGAGAGCTGGCCAAGCGTTCTCAAAATATGTTCAGTTTGTTTTATATAACTCTTCCATCTATTTACATCTGAATAGATTGGACTGAAGTTACGAACATTAAGATTGATCGAAACATCCAAACGAGAGCTGGCCAAGCGTTCTCAAAATATGTTCATTTTGTTATATATAACTCTTCCATCTATTTACATCTGAATAGATTGGATTGTAGTTACGAACATTAAGATCGATCGAAACATCGAAACGAGAGCTGGCCAAGCGTTCTCAAAATATGTTCAGTTTGTTTTATATAACTCTTCCATCTATTTACATCTGAATAGATTGGATTGAAGTTACGAACATTAAGATCGATCGAAACATCGAAACGAGAGCTGGCCAAGCGTTCTCAAAATATGTTCAGTTTGTTATATATAACTCTTCCATCTATTTACATCTGAATAGATTGGATTGTAGTTACGAACATTAAGATCGATCGAAACGAGAGTTGCCAGGCACTCTCAAAACATGTTCAGTTTTATATAATTTATCGATCTGTTCATTATTTACAGTAATATCGAATAATAATGACTCCTTCTCATTAATTTGATTAGTCGTGCTGATGATTCTACTGCGTTAGACACTTATCTATAAACGGTATAAGCTGTATAGAAAGAATAGATGCTGTAAGAATGGTTTGGATTGAGTTTGAACACAATAAGATTGATCAAAACGCTGAACTGAGAGCTAGCCAAGCATTCTCAAAATTTATTCCATTTAAGAGTGTCCATTTTCTCATTATAGAAATATTGATTTGAATTTTAAGGTATAATCAATCAGATTCTGACTAGTTATAAAACGTATTGAAAAATTACTTTTTTACTATCACCAATGCTAACATGAAAAATAGTAGATTCCAAGAACGAAGAGAAAGGTATAATTTTTCCCAAGGTGTGATTTTGAAGCCCAAGGGTGAAGCCCTAAGACTAGAAATACACAGAAGGAAAAATGACGTTCTCTCCTGTGGTGTACGAGGGCGGGATGATAATTGGTTAACCTAACAATGAAAGACCGATTTTATGTTGTCAAAATTATTTTAATTTTTTAACATAGCCTTTTAGACGCTCAATACGTTTTGTGCAGCGATGCTCGAAGGCTTTGATCCCATGACGAAAGGTACTTTACTTAAGGTCTGCAAAATAGGCGCCAACAGTGGCCGTGGTCTTTCCAACAGATGAAAATTTGTATCCACCGAGGAAACTTAAGCTTAGGGAATAAGTCGAAGTCCGAGGAAGCCAAACAGAGTGAATAAGGTGGCTGCGGAAACAAATCGTGCTTTAATTCGATGACTTTACCCATTGCAGTAACTTAGTGTGAGAACATGCATTGTCCTGATAAAAGCAAATGCGGCACCCATCATGCGGACAACTTTTTCATGCCCAATTCTTGGGTTAAAATACCGCACACCAGCTCTCTCTTTCAATACCATTTTGGAAACCATTTCTCTTCTTTGAGAACGGTGCTCGTCTTGGACGCTGGTGCGGCCCTATTAAATTTAACCATCTAATTTTTTTCTGTCGTATATGATGAAGCACATTTACCCAGCACAGTTTCTTCTATTCAAAAATGTTTGCACCTTTTAAGACTTTTGTATGCAAACATTAAATAACCGCACAATGATCAGTGTTATACAAATACAACACACGTTTTCTTTAAACAGCTGCTAACAACAAACTATTTCACAGATGGACTTTATATTTTCAGTGTGGCCAATTCAAAGATGGAAGTTGACATTTTTGAATATACATTTATATTTATGCATTCAAAATATGTGGAGGCTAACTAATTATCATCCCATCCTCGTATATACCTACTATTTTTTCGACGACCGAGATCAGAACAACACGAAACAAGTATTTTTGTAACTAAGGCATTGCGGTAAATTAGAATTATGCTACAAAATTGGAATTGTGTTATTTTACGAATTCCATGACAGCAGACATTGTCGTATTGTTTCATATTGTTCATTTTCTCCCTAGAGAGAAAATGTGTTCTTTCTGTCACAATTTTTGTAATCTAGAAACTGATTTCTACTCTGGGTTGTGGAAAACGTTGTTATCCATTGAGCGTAGCGACAAGTATTATCATCAGAAACTATCAGAAATAGAATGAGCATTTTTTCTTTAGAACTCATAACTTATGTTAAAATGTATAGCATTTTTATGTACTAATGTACTTATTATTAATTACCACCTTTGTTTAATAGAGAGGACGAGAACAACCAAAAGCAAGATGGCAAGACAAAATTCTAAATCACTTGGACCCAGGACGATGACCTCAATGTGATGTTTTCTCTCTTTACCTAATTCTGTTTGTATCCTAACTAATAAATGTAGACTAATTGTTCTTTAGATAAATTATTCATGCAAATATTTGTACTATGAAATATTAAATACATTTTGCATTTTGCAATTAATATATTATATAAAAGTATTTCATTCTTTATAATTTCTTGCTAATTGCAACTGTTGACGTGCTTAATAATATATATTTTTTATATTGCTCTTGTATGTGTTCATAAAAATATTTACAAACAATTATCGATATTAAGTGTTTCACCATTTGCATTAGCCATGATATTTTGAATTAAAATAAAATCATTGTAAAGGAAAGTATTTTAAATTTTCCGCTAAAAGTTCTCAGTCATCACCAGGCGACGCTGATGCTCTGCTTTTGCCTCTAATTAGAGAAATTTCATTCGACCCTTGTGGGGTTATATTATCTATGAAGACGATCAATACGAATGTAACAGTTCACTTATCAAAATAATTAAAAATTTTCAGTATAGCGGCACAGGAAAAAATTGTATGGAATTCCATCGCCATCTACGACCACCATTATTTATTTTCGATTTTTTCAAAAACGGCTTCAACGATTTTCAAATTTCACATTTTTATTAGTACATTTTTAATGTGTATTGATATGAGATAGGTGATTTTCCAGTTGAATACTTCTAAAATTTTTTTTTGTTTTTTTTTATTAACTCCTATTTTAAATAGAACACCCGGTATGTTATTACATTTTTCAATTCAACTTAAAATTCTAGAGAAAATTTGTCTCTTCAACTAATGCTCTATTTTGTACCGTTTTTGTAGAATTTGTAATTTTTGAAAATTTTTGAGAAATGCTTAAACATTTAAAAACTAATTTTTGGCTAATTATGAGATCACTGTAAAAGGAAGTTGTGTGCGTGTATCACACCAGATTTTTTATAAAATGTATCGCACAAAATTAAAAGAAATCACAATTTTCCAGATTTAAGCTCTGATCTCGAGAGAGAATACGGGTTCGATTCCCGTACCTGTCATATTTTTTTTATATATTTATTATGAAAGTCTTGATTTTAAGCTAGTTTATTCACGACGGCTCTACCAGAACAAACGACTGAGCTCCTTTTCGACTAAAATGGACAAAGAGCGGAAGATGTTGATTGTATCGCCGGAATTTGTCCAACGTCTTAAGTCTGGCGATGATGCGGAGAAAAATATATTATCACAGCTTGATGACGAAATGCAAAAAGTTTTAAAGTCCAAATTAACTGATCACGATAAATGGATCCAGTACAATCAGGTTTTACAACGATTCCTTCATTTCACAAACCAGGCGCGGCAGCCAATCAAAATACCTATTGAAACAACCAGTGACAGCCTATCAAATGCCTTTATTTTATCTACACTTCCCAAAACTTTTAAGAAAAAAGCTGAAGTTTTCCTACGCATTTTGAGTACCTCAAGCGATGTGAGCTGGGATCACAAGGGTACCGTTACTATAAAGGGTGAAATTTTACCGGCGTCTAACATAGTCGATTTAATTCACGACACTCTGCGGCCTCGAAAAACTATTAATCCACCCGGACGCCTACAGTTTGCTGATTACATCAAAGACCTTAACGTTGCTAATGTGCTGCTAGCTAAACCTAAATAGCAAAAGAAGCCAACCCCGACTGGTACTACAGGAAAAACCGAAATGGAAACTGATAACTGCGAGTCCGATTTAGAATATAAATTAAAAACACCAGCTACTCATCCAAGTCCACATCAAAAAGGTTCAGTCAGAAGAACGCCGATAAGGAAACGCCTCCAAAAAAGGGCCGTTAGAAAAACGCCTCTAAGGCAGATGTCATCAACACCAAAAACGAAGCGAATTCTAGATTGGGTGCATATTAAACTTTAAAATTACACAATGAAATTCTGATTTTATTACTTGCAGTCTTTTTAATTTGAAATGTCGTGCACCTCAAACTACAGTTTTGTAAATTGCTAGCGACTTTTTAGAAATAAGACATTCTGCTGTACATTTATATTTATATTATTAAGTATTATACGAAATAAGAACAATATATTTGTTTATTACAAAGTGTTTGTGTTTTTTATTTCTACTCTGCTTTGTTTTTTCTCGAATCTGCAATAATTACAAAGTCTAAAACTAAAATATTAGTATTTGCAGTTATTTTACAGTTACAAAGTGTAAAATTTCAAAAAAATCAATCTACGATTTCATAATGGCGTGATATAATTTAGAAAATTGTGATTTCTTTTAATTTTGTGCGATACATTTTATAAAAAAGTGTAAAACATTTGCAAATTTTTCAACGAAATTGCTATTTCTTTTAATTTTGAGCGATGCATTTTATAAAAAGTGTAAAACATTTGCAAAATTATGCATAGTTTATGTAACATGATATCGATTTTTGTGAAAATCAATCTACGATTTCATAATGGCGTGATATAATTTAAAAAATTGTGATTTCTTTTAATTTTGGGCGATACATTTTATAGAAAAGTGTAAAGCATTTGCAAATTTTTCAACGAAATTGCTATTTCTTTTAATTTTGACCGATGCATTTTATAAAAAGTGTAAAACATTTGCAAAATTATGCATAGTTTATGTAACATGATGTCGATTTTTGTGAAAATTTATGTGGGATGGCTTGTAATTGCGTGATTTTTGTTCAATTTTCATCGTGTGTTGAATAAAATATCGTTTTTTGTATAATTTCAAGTGATATGATGCCAGTTTTTGTATAATTTATGTGACATGATGCCGATTTTTGTGTAAATTTATGTGATATGATGTGTGATTGCGTGATTTTTGTTCAATTTTCATCGTGTGTTGAATAAAAATATCGTATTTTGTATAATTTCAAGTGACGTGATGACAGTTTTTGTATAATTTATGTGACATGATGTCGATATTTGCGAAAATTTATGTGAGATGCTGTATGATTGCGTGATTTTATTCAAATTTTTGTTACTTTGGGGGTCAACACATACGTCTTTTCGTAATTTTTGCGTGTTTCTATTCAAATTTATTTTCATTTGTCATCAACACAGACGTATTTTCGTAAAATTTTACTATTTTTCAATTAAAGTTGTATAAAAATATTGTTTTTTGTCGTTTTTGCAGAATTTAATGTGACAAGATGCCGATTTTTATAAATTTTCATGGGAGATGCTGTCGAAATGCTTTGGAAATTGCATGTTTTTATTCAAATATTAGTAATTGAAGCTATTTTTCACATACAAAGTATCGAAAAATCATATAAATTGAACTACGATTTCATAATTGTGTGATGTACTTTAAAAAATTACGGTTTATTTGTTAAACGTTTGCAAAATTATGCTTAGAAATAACTCTTAAAACTTTTTTACATCATTTGTTCGGTACTATAAAGTCGCTTTGTAAAGATTTTCAACGAAATTGTGCGTTTTTATTCAAATTTATTTTAATTTGTCGCCAACACATACGTCTTTTCGTAATTTTTGCGTGTTTTTATTCAAATTTATTTTCATTTGTCGTCAACACAGACGTATTTTCGTAAAATTTTACTATTTTTTCGATGAAAGTTGTATAAAAATATTGTTTTTTGTCGTTTTTGCAGAATTTAATGTGACAAGATGTCGATTTTTATAAATTTTCTACGTATTTTCGTAATTTTGCGTGCTTTTATTCAAATTTATTTTAATTTGTCGCCAACACTTTCGTCTTTTCGTAAATTTTTTACAAGAAAAAATGGTTTGACTTATATTTTTAATTAGTCAAGCCTTCTCCAATACTTGCTACTATAAGCCGTTCACGATCTTTTTGGGTCAGGTGAGGCTATGACCATCTAGTAATTTTGTTGGCAGTACCTCTGTGGCAACTAAACTCCCTAATGCAAACTGACACTTTTTCTGCTAGGTTAGGTTGTTTTCAGTTTAAGGTTATATTTTCTGAATAGGTACATTGTTGCCGGATCTCTCTCTAGTCTCGACATCAACTCGTGTTCTTTTAGATCTGGTCTGTCCTTTTTAAACTGCAACTAGCATCGTTTAATGGAAATTTTTTGCTGTGATCGCTGGGTCGACTCCAGCCATGGGACATCGCAGGAAGCTTTTTTAAAATTAAAATAACGGACAAATATTTGTTAAGTCACTCATATATTAGCGCTAAAATTTAAAAATAGCCGTCGCGTAATTATGATTTCGCTATATAAAATAAAAGTAATTATTTCTATAGCGACCGATCTGATGGAGCAGATTATAAAAATAAAGTAATTATTTCTAGCTTTTCAAATTTTCTGCGAACGATTAATTTACCTGTTAGCCCATTTGAGGATGACAAAATAGAAAGTTCGCATCGAGGCTATAATGTCTTTTGTAATTACACATAGAACCGTAAAATTAACCATATTCTAACTTTTCAAATTATGCGCAGGTGAATGGAAATTTCCAGTAGGGTGGAGCAACGAGGATATTGTAAATTATAAAATTATTTCTAGCAAAGCTGTTACAAATATAATTTTTTTTTAAATTGTGTCTGCCTGTAAACACAATATGCTAAACATTCCCTATTCTCATAATATAAATTTTTGAAAAATAGTTTGTTTCAACTCGAACGGTGTGACGGCAGAGCTGCGAAATGACGTCTTGTTCAATTCCTATATGTTCAACAGACCTCGATAGCGCAGCGATAAGGTCCTAAGGCTGCTGCCAAGAAAACTAGGGTTCGATTCCCACTCGGGTCCGACGCAAATAGCTTTTTTAAATTCAAATATTTCCGCGAGGGAATGCAAGAGAGAGACAGCAGCGTCGATGATGGAGACGAAAGATCTACCAGTTTGAACTTCAAATATTTCCGCGAAAATTCAAAATTAAAAACGACAGCCGTGAGAAGTGCGCGCGCATCAAGATGGCCGACGCCCCGGGAGATTTAAATTCAAAAAATTGAACTTCAAATTTCAAATATTCCGCCAGAAATCCGAGATGGCCGACGTGTAATTCCAGAGGCAAATTAAAAAATCTAATGCGTAATTTAATCGGAAGCTAATGCGTAATTTAATCAGTAGCACATGTGAAAATTAATTAGATCAAACAGCGAAATTAATTAGAGCAAACCGCGAAATTAATTGGGTCAAACCGCGGAATTAATTAGGTCAATCCGCGGATTTAATTCGCGGATTTAATTAGGTCAATCAATTTAATTCGCGTTGACCTTTGACATAATCCAATTAGTGGTGCCCCTACTTCTACTAGCCAGTGAGTGCTTTAAACAGTTTCGATTATTAATCGCCCATTAACAAACGAGTTGATTACAAAATTTTTTCGTTGACCGCAAAATCTTTTTTTGTGGCCAAAAATTTGATTAATACAACTAACCTCCATGCAAAATATCATCAAAACGTCAAAATCACAAAAACAGTTAATTAATGAAAAAGAGTGTATTAATCAAAAACAGTGTATTAATAGATCTATTAATCCATCCTTTTTTAAAAAACAGTTAATTAATGAAAAAGAGTGTATTAATCAAAAACAGTGTATTAATGACGTCTATTAAAGCATCCATTTTTAGAAAAAATCATTCATTAATATTGAAATTAACAAGCGGTCAACGAAAAAATAATAAAAATAAAATCGCCACCATAAATCTCGAGCAAGGCGCTAGCGTATAATCTTTAATTTTATTGTTATCAAAGGTATGATACCTATATCTCTTTCTATTTATCTTAATGGTCTGTTTGCGATTTCACAAGCTGCATGTTAGCCTACTTCAGCCGGTAGTTGGGGCAATGCAACTATAGCGAAGGCCCCGTGACCGTCTATGTTTATGTTTTATTTTGAATACATGCAGATCAAGCAGAAACAATCCGTGTTAATAACGGCGCGGCGTACGATGTGGACACGTATTTCAGTTACATCTTTGCCGGCCATTAATATAAATTAACAAAAACATGGTTGTTATTTGCTTGCATTTTGTTTCTTATAAACATTCTGCATTTCACATTGAAAAGACCCTTTTCTTAACTTACGAAGGATCTCAGGGTTTGTATACTTTGAAAAGTGGTCACCCTAGATTTGCCGTATATATGTTACTGCAAAAATTAAGCACGTCAATTACGATATAATTTACATGCGTAGGTACCTACTTGAATAACAATAAAATCCAACAGACACTTATAAAACTTACCTTGATTGCTTTATGTAGCAGAACTACAAATCACACCACTCCGATTCTAAAATTGCTCGAATTAAGTTGAGCACATGATAGTTTACATTAAGTGCAAGACGTGAATCAGCATTTGTATTACCGTAAACTTCCACGGATTGGACTATACGAAAGTATCCGAAGATGTACATTATGCGATTTACATTTAGGCTACCAGTTAGACAAACGTATATTTCTTATTTAAAAAAAAACACATCTTTCTCAGTTTGTATCCTAAAGATTGTGGTTGCAAATCTGCGCGATCTAACGTTTAACCTAAATAATAATTATGGTTGTTAACAGCTTCGGTTAGGTTTGCGTAGTTCATCTTTGCCGGTGAGTACAACCCGTGATAACAAAGCGATTACAAACGAAGAACCCAAAAAATCAAGAGCAAAACTGTCACCAATGTTTTGTCTCTTGCGAACAATCACCTGATCTCGTTACGCGTTGTAAACATTGGAATTACAGATAAATCTATTCCAAAAGAACTTGGCATTTTGTCGCAGCTCACTTGTTACTTAGAATTTATAATGCAAGTATGAAACTCAACCAATGTCAAGAACCAGTAATTGTTTAAAAAAACAACATTATTGTACGTTTTATTTTTTAGTTTCTGTTAAAATCTGTTTTTCAAACTGAATTAAAATATATTAGGGTTGCAGTTTCTCGCAACCAAAAACGCTCTTACCAAAAAAGAATTTTAGTAACTTGGTTTTCATGGGTAAAAAAGCACCTTAATAGCTATTATTTGTATGTATATAAAAAAGAGCTGGGCGTCATCTTTTTCTCTCAATTGGCAATTTGATTTTGCGGTGCAAGTATAAGTATGTAAACTAGATTTTATCTACAATCACATTTATAAGCAATCAGCAGGGATTCAAAGGCATTTTGACAAATGTCAAAACGCATGGTCAATAACAACAATCCAAGGTAATTGCCATAACTGCATGATTAGCAACTGCCATTTAATTGTCAATCAAAAATAAACATGTTTTAAAGCGGTAAAGTGACACTTCTCGAAAATTGTTTGGTATTTGAAGAAGTCTGCTTTACGATACTATTGTAGATAAGAGTTATTTAAAAAACAAGCTAAAATGTAGATGTTTTTTCACGAGTCGTAAATATTGTAAAATTTTTTCTAATTATAAATGACGAGTAAAATACGCTCATTTTTGCAATGCGTATACGTAGTTCTTTACAATCCTGCACTAAATTATCAACATTTTAGTTGTCATTATTAATGTTAGAATGACATAAATTTTTAAAACGTTGCCAATGGTGACGTGAAATAAGTACTTGTTTTTACCCTTTGTCGTATATTTCTGTGTCAGCACAACCTACAATATATATTTTTTGTTTATTACGGAATTGCACAATAGTAATTTGTATACAGAGGCACTGTAGTTTAGCTTTTTATCACGAATGTGGATTTAGCTGCCGAGGCCCGTAGGGCCAAGGCAAATAAACCACCTGAGGGATAAAAAGGAGTGCCGAGGGATACATTTTTTTTTAAATCGAGAAATCCGGAAATTACATTTTAACCAACTTTTCTAGGTTATGTTGACGTGGGTTGACGTTTACCTATCGCCCCGCCACCTACAAAAAGTCTTAAAACAATGGATTTCTTCATTGCCGATTTCTCGTATTTGACGATGTTGACGTTCTTCACTGCCGATTTAAAAAAAATACTTCCTGTACTTGCTTCAACTTTTGGTTTTGAAAAGGAAAATCCCGTACTTTTTTAATTTTTGGGTTGAAAAAAAACAGCTTTAAAAAACTGAACATATAGTGTTACTGTTGATAAGTGTACATTGCTTCAATGCAATCGCGATTGTAATTAAATAAAGAAAAATACTAGTAAGTGAAATATCTCGTTAAAGAGCAATGTTAGGTATACATACAGAATGATTAAAAAAGAGATATAAATAGTTGCCTCTGTCGCATTACTTTTTTTGTAAATATAGTTTGATGAATAAACGTACAGACGAGTTCAATTTTGCGAACAATGGAATGTTTCATATAAAATATAAGTAACTACTATTCAACCGAAAAACGACAAGAATTATCAAAATAAATGTTTTATTTATATTTGGCAAGGTATTTTAAATAATACAATTATTGGTTTATTACAGCATTTTCTAAGAAATCATATTGAAGACACTTGAATGAATAACCTTCAATTAGATTTAAAAGTTATATGTTATTTTCAACAAGATAATGCACTTGCCCATAATGGTGTTTTAGTGAGGCAATATTTGAACAAGACATTTGGTAAGTAGTGGGTAGGAACTCATGTCCCTATACCATATCACCTATATCACCGGACATGAGTCCGCACGACGTTTTTCTTTTGGGATATCTGAAGGATATTATTTATATTACAGAAAGGTATGATAACCTCCAGATGATCCAAGACAAAAATAAACAAGTCTTAAGTGACATCGATTGAAGAAACCTGAGTCGTCTTTCATGCAACATTCATTGGCGAGCAGAAATGTGGATATGTATATTTACAATATTTTGACGCATTTAAAAGTCAGAGGGGGAGGGGGCCTTTTGATCCTCAATGTATACATACAGTCGCGGCCATAAAAACCGGGACAGTTTTTTTGGCCTAATTTTCAAAATGCGAAAAGAAGTGCTGACTCTGACAATTCTAATTAATAAATGTCATCAAAAGTCACTATTCAGATCGAAACAATGACTTTTGATGACATTTATTAATTAAAATTGTCAGTGTCAGCACTTCTTTTCACATTTTGAAAATTAGGTAAAAAAACTGTCCCGGTTTGTATGGCCGCGACTGTATATTGTTTTATAAAATTGTTCAGATTTGAAATTTTTAAATAAATTTTTCACATTTTTAATTATCATGACTACTTTATCTTGCACGCAAAAAATGGTTTTCTTTCAATATTTAAATATTGCTGACAGCCTACACTTAACTACTATTTACTTCTTCTTCTTGAAGTTCCACTCCTATCGGAGATTGGAAATCATCATCACTACTCGGACCTTGTCAATTGCTTGTCTGAAGAGTTCTGTCGATGTGCAACCGAACCACTCCCTCAAGTTGCGAAGCAAAGAGATTCTTCTTCTGCCGACTGTTCTTTTGCCCTTGATCTTGCCTTGAATTATCAGTTTAAGAACGTTGTACCTATCTCCTCTAAGAACGTGTCCTAGATATTCTAATTTTCGGGTTTTTGTGGTTCTAATAATTTCTCTGACTTTATTCATCCGGCGTAGCACTTCATCGTTAGAAATCTTGTCGACCCATGGTATTCTCAGCATCCTCCTGTAGCACCACATTTCAAATGCTTCTAGGCTCTTGATGTTATCCGCTTTTAGTGTCCAAGCCTCCATTCCATACAATAGAGTGGAGAATATATAGCATCTCAACCCTCTGGTTCTGAGATCTAGTTTTATATCTCGGCTGCAGAGGGTTTTTTTCATTTTTATGAAAGCGCTGCGAGCTACTTCAATTCGACATTTGATTTCTTTTGTATGTTCTGATTGTTCAGTTATACATGTGCCAAGATATTTATAATAACTTTTAACTTTAAATTTTACTTTTCAATGACATTTCTAACACTGTCAACTAATAAAAATTATACATTTGATTTATAAAATTTAGTTTAATATTTTCCATTTTCAAATATCATTTAGATTTAAAAATTTGGGATTTATTTTTAGTACGTAGTTTCAATAATTTTGAATTCAAAAATAAGTTTTAAAAATACCTCTAGCTGTTTAATTTGTTTAAATCATTTAACTTTACAAGTAATTTCTAATAATTGTCAATATTTTAAATTTCCAAATCTAGATTACAATTTATAAAAAATTTATTTTAAAAACACATTTTTATTTATTTTGGATTTAAAAATATTTTTTAAAATGTATTTAAAAGTAATTGCTAGTTGATTCACTTTAGGAATAATTGAAATATAATTTCTAAACTTCAATATTTTTATTTAAATATTTAAATTTAAGATATTCTTTCAATAGGTATTCATTGAGTTATGTTTAATTTAAAAATATATTTTAATTATTAAATACGCGCTAGGGCAGAGAAAAATGGAACAAGTGCTGTAGAAACTACGATCCAAACATCCAGAGAACCCGCCGTACTATATTGCTATTTGATATACGTGATATACGTGATCCTAATAATAACATAACAGCTTCTACTACAAGCGGTTGTTTAGTTCCACCTTAATTCGGTACTTATAGGTGGCGCCACAAGTCAAATTGTGTAAAGAGGTCACAATAGTTGCTGATTACCACGTGAAGCATTGTGGATTGTGACTTCACAGATGGCTAAATTCAGAGTTTTGCCTATACGTTATAATTTGACGTAAAGAACAATAAAAACGAAGAAAAAATTACAACATCCAGTGTATGAGGTCACTATACGTGAAGCCGTTACAGTACACGATGATGTACACACAAGAGGTCACTCTCAATACGATACAAACACACGCACACACACACACATACACACACACAGACATAATTCGAAAAATGGTTTTTTCGGACTCTAGGAGGTCTAAAACGTCAATATTCGTCAAAATCTCGAAGTCGATTTTTTTGACGAATACAATACTTTCTCTATACTACCGTATGCGAGAAAGTAAAAACGAAAAAAGCAGGAGAGAAGTAAATCTGGAATGCGATTTGATTTAGGGCTAGGACATGTAATATTAGAAGCAATCTCATTATAAGTACTTTTCCAAAATACAGAGGTATACAGGGTGTTCTATTGAAACAAATCGAAATAACTATGTAGCAAATTATGAGCTCTGTATAGTTTTAAACCCAGAGAACGGAAGAAGAAATATCTGAACATTTGACGTAAATACGGGATGTTGGTGTACATTTTCTAAACCCGGTTTTATGTTTTGTTTGGAGGTGTTTAAATTATTATTTTAGCGGTTTTGCTTTGTTATTCCTTGAAACAAAGCATCTTAAAGAGCTGAAGTTGTTTTTAAATGCTAACATACGCATATCTGAAAAACAATTGAATTTAGGGGTAAGAAGTATCATTTCAAAAGAAAGCTCATTAAAAAGAAATATAAAAATATACAGTGTGAGAGGACGCGACTTATAGGTAATGGACACAAACATGAACAATTATTATTAGATGCTTAAGTTTTTCGTTTGAATTTGGTAATTACGATATGCAGAAGGTTTTTTCCCCAATGTAAGGAATTGTTGCACGTGCAGGCATATTAATGATAGATTAAGGTTCGGTCCACAGCTGCGACTGCGGGCGTATTAAGTTACACACACAGGGCCCTGGGCCATATAGTTTTTTGCTTTCAGCTTAATAGTGAATTATGGGGCCACATAATTCACACTTTTCTTACAGGAAACTGGAGATATTTGGGCATAGTCTAATTGGGAAATTCGTCACGCGGCGAAAGCCAAATAGGGATTGAAGTGGCAATTTACGACTCAGGGTGTTAGTCGCCCACATCGGGGCACCGAAAATATTATAATACGATTTAAATTGCGGTAGAAATACTGCGTCATAATGGAAACATTATGATTGGATGATTACCCAGCGGAAACGCTGTGATTGGATATGGGGTGGAAACACCACTGTATTCCCGAGAGGGGATAACCACTGCGAGCGGCTATTTAAAGGAAAACTCGACGGAGTCAGACAACAGTTTTTGGGCACCTTACTTGATCCCTAATTCCGCGGTTGTCGCTACATTTTAATCGACGGGCGAGATCCTCGCTACTGCAGGTTAAGGGCAGACGACGGTGGTTTTCCTTATCCCTAATTCCGCGGTTGTCGCTACATTTTAATCGGCGGGCGAGCTTCTCGCTACTGCAGGTTAAGGGCAGACGACGGTGGTATTCCTTATCCCTAAATCCGCAGTTGTCGCTACATTTTAATCGGCGGGCGAGCTCCTCGCTACTGCAGGTTAAGGGCAGACGACGGTGGTTTTCCTTATCCCTAATTACGCGGTTGTCGCTACAGCAGGTGGAGAGCAGCGGCGCAATTTCCTTCACTGATAAATTTCCTTTACAAACTCTCAAGTCCTTCCCTGCACTGACTAAGTCACCGTATTGCTATTATTATACCAAAAATTGAAGAGCATTACATTGCCCATTAGACTGTGCCCACTGCAGAAAGGTAAAGGGAACAATTTGATTGTTAAATTTAGTTTTATATACGAGAGTATAGGGTTTATTGCTTTAATAAATGTATAAAGCGTTTTTGGCGTTTTATTTCATCAAAGTGTGTGTATGAGCCTACTTAAATGAAGAACTTGCAGTTACAAGGGTTATAAGAACCCTAAGCGTACACAAGTTACGAGAACTTGTTTAAAGCACTCATAAAATCTGTTAAATTAAAACAAAGTGATGTACACAACGTAGGGGGTTATAGATCACTAGAGGCCATCAGAAGACAACGACGTGCGCATTTACGACACCACAAGTCTGTCTCGTTACAACAGGGAGTTCCATTAAAAAAAAATCCAAAGTTTTTCCATTTGCATATGTTGAGAACCCTGTATAGAATTAATATCCCCAGCCAATATTTTACGAAAAAGACAATTTCATTCAATTGTTTTCTGTAACTTACAGCACCCGCCTAAAATTCAGCATTTTTGCATTCAATTGTTAATATCTTCAAAACAGTTGTCGTTAGACCCGTACAACTTGATATTAAAATGATTAGTATTTAAATGCAAAACCTTTAAACTGCCTAAATATAGGGTATTCCATTTAAAAAAAGTAAGTTTAGATTTGCCATACCTTTTTGAAACACCTTAGCCAAAAATATTTTAGTAATATGCACCGCCTTCGTACCTACAACTTTTATAGAAGTGATATTGATGTAACTCTCAGTTTTAGAAAATTTTTAAAGGCTTAAATCGCGCATCACATTCCAACGCCGCGATTTTTGAGTGCAGTCACAAGCATATTAGCCACCTGTGACGTCAAGCGGCGAATTATAGCTTTGATATTAGATTACGAAGCGCTAGCAGTAACATTCCTGTGCGCGGGGGGGGGGGCTGCTTCAGTGCGACTTGAAAGACGTGTTTAAAACAATTAGTCTTATTTTAGTTTATTGTTATTTAACTATAAATGCATGGCAGATAAGATGGTATGCATTAGATACCTTAAAGATAAATTATCACCGTTTGTGTATGTTATCGCTATTTATTTATGTATTCTTGTAATTGATGTCTTATGCTGGAGTGGAAGAATGGGGTATTTAGTTTCACATCTCGAGCTGTGATGAGTCGGCTATCAAAACTTTTTTACATTGATTACTCGTAACCTCGACTGGCAATCAAATGTAAGAGCTCTCTTGTTATATACTGAGCTAGCTGGCAAGCATGAGGCAAATAATTATTTAAATATTAAGGCGCACGAGACGTCTGTTTTCAATACGATTTGTAACGGTGGGTTCAAATCGCAGTAGGACTAAGGAAGCTGCGCTGCACATTTTCTGGTCTAGATCCGTTGCGTTCTGCAAGTCAGGGTTACCTTGATACGCACAAAGGTCTTGAATATGCAGACGCTCCAGTCCTATCGGCTTTATATACATATTGTGTGTAGGTACTAAATACTGTAAGATATAAACTGTCAGGAAATTTTTAAAATGTACAAATGTACGGCTAATCAGCCTATTTTCTAAATTACGACCCGTGTGCACATAGCTTTTTCATATCTTTCCGCTTGAATTTAAGTGTATCGAGTTTTATGCAGGCTTTGGCATTATAGCGTTACTCAGCTGTGGAACCACTTCGGTCTGTCTGGCTGCACACGTGTTCATTAACCGCCTCGCGGCTGCCGTGGCCCTGGTGTTAAGCGTCTTTTCTGGCATGAATTTAAAACGCAAGTCTATGAGTGCGAGAGAGAGAATGAATGGTTTACCTCGTTTTTGGTCTGGCCGGTGCTCAATAGATTATCGATCGGCTGGTATCTGGGTGCGAGTGAAGCAGCCCTTCTCGTTTTTCTTGTCTGCGGCGCGGCGTGAGTTGACAGTTGGTCACGGACCTTGTTGATTACTACAAACAGTTCTTAGAGTGTAACTTCTCGCCGCCTCTGCGGCTTCGTGTCGTGGGGGCGGTGTTTTACAAAGTGAGTTCCGTTATGTGGCGTGTTGTTTTGGGTTGTGTTCGCAAATTTCAGGCGAGACGGTCGCACTGTGTTGGTTCTGGCGTCAAGTGCCAGGCGCTTCTCCTGCCGAATGGGCCGTTCGTGCCATTAACCACTCATGGGATTAATTTGAGAGCGTTTACCCCTGGTCGAGCTTTACGTGCGAGTCTGGCCGCATCTGATCGCATCGTTGACGCCCTGTTGGGATTCATGAGGGACAGCACAATCATCGCCCCCGCTTCGAGCTTCTTAGGGCACTCCGTTTCGTTTCGCCGACTTTGGGACACAAACCGCAGGCTGGACGACGCTTCGGCCGCGTCAGGTAAAGTTATTGTGAAAGGTGTTGTACTAGTCGTAAGCTTCCCGCGCTAATCATGAACGTGCGCTAACTAACATTTATTGTATTGCCCCTTTGTGCATTAAGCAATGCGAACACCAGGTCAATGTACAGGGCGTTATGCCAGCGCATCATATTTGCGCCTGATTTGGTGTCGCTAATCACGAGCGTGCACTTACTAACATTTGCTATATCACCCCTTTTGTGCCTTAAGCAGTGCGAATACAATTTCAATGTACAGGGCCTTAAGCCAACGCATCATATTGGCGTACTATTGATCTTAGTGCATTAACTAACGCTTGTGTTAACACTCTCCATTTTCGTTACGCACTGCGTACTAACCAATATTTGTGTACCGTATTTGTGTATCTTATTTATGTTTGAAGAACAATAGACCTATTTGTCAAACGTTTCCGCTGTATTTTCTTTGTGTTGCATGTTGATTTTCAACGTAAGCAATCTGTAGGGTCGTCGCCCGATTGGCGGCTGGTGTGAGATTGATGTAAAGCGGATCCTGGACGAATTTGTGAGCGTCAAGGTAGGTTAGAGCGCTCCAGCTGCCGGTTCCAAGGAGTCCCAAGGTTGCACCCATCCTCTACCTCGTTTGGCTTTCGGGTGTCTGCCAAGTGTAAAGTTAAAAAGGTGGAATCACTGGCTTTCCGGTTCCTCAGTGAGTTTACCTGTGCGTTCTCGTTTATCGTTTAGGAATTGTGGTGGCGCTCAATCTATTTAGATCTGTTTGCCGTTCATTGGGCCGTTGCCCTTGTGTTAACCCGTGTTGGACCACCCCTCGCTTCACTAAACCTAGTCGTCACCTTTTGTTATGGGCTGGGCAGCGGTCCTATGTGAGTTGCATTCCCGATTTTGAGAGATATCGTACGCGCTAGTCGTCTAGCTTTTTCGTGGCTTTTCGCAAGTGCGTTATGAGCTGGCGCGTTGTCGTAGATGTCGTTTTAACCCGTAACTAAACCTTTTGGTGATTATACCGTACATAAATATGCACAATTATACAGGTCAAGAAAACACAGTATTGCTTTCAAGAACCAATATATTAAACTGTTTATAACTTTGTTTTGATCGTTGCCTTCACAACATGAACAAGGCAACTGGATCGTTGCATTAGTCCCCCCTCCCCAAAAAGAGAAAAGGAGGGAGGGAGGCCAGGTAGGAAAATTAATATAAGCCCAATGGGGCGAAACAATAGCCCTTCAGGCCTTCGAAACTTTGCAGAAGGGCGGTGATCAAAGAAAAAGGACACGCACAACACACCCTAAGAGGTGACTTCGCACCAAGACGGCCAGTAACGTACTCTTCGAGAACAAAACCAACGCTGCTTCCGCCAGACGCGCTAGGCACGCGGCGTGCAGAGGGAACTTGTTAGCCGCACGGCTTGAGCATCCGCAGCCAATCACAAAGCAAGGAAGCCCCGCCGATAACTCTGCTCGACGAACTTTCTGGAAAAAGGCTGAGAGCTAAATCTTTAAAATTCCAAATAAGCCAGAAAAAGTAATTATGAAGACGGTGAACTGTTAGCCGCCTGCACACAATTGACTGAACTATTAAGCATACAAATATGACCGAAAAACTATATACAAGCGAAGTCGTAATCTTTGAACAGAAAATACTCCAAAAAGTCGCACAGTTATAGAATATAAAAATGTCCTGACAGGGTGTGGCTGCACTGGTGGTTGAAAACGGTCGATAGTTGTGATGTACAGCAGGCAGGTTCGATGAGAGTCGGACAGGTAAAGGTTAGTTCTGGTAGATAAACCAGATTTTATCCAGGTAACTGCGGTTGGAGAACAGTATAGTCTCAGGGTTTCTCCAGATGTCGGCAGTTTAGCGGGCAGGCTGGAGCTAACAGGATGGTCCCAGGACTAGGCTGCTCCAGGGAGTAGAAGGTGATGTATATCATACGTCTCGGGTCACCACTATGTAAGATATGCACCCTTTGGTGGTTATATCTTACATAAATATGCACAATCATACAGGTCAAGGAGACAGTATTGCTTTCAAGAACCAATATATTAAACTATTTATAACTTTGTTTTGATCATTGCCTTCACAACATGAACAAGGCAACTAAATCGCTACAGTACACACGGCAAGTAGATCACCAGGATGTGTTGCTTAACAACCACTTAAAATTTTAGACCGTCTCTGTATCTAGTTACCGTGTGTACCTAGTACCTGCAGATAATTTCTATATTCACTATATATGTAGTTCTGGTATAGCTGACTTCAATCCCTGTATTATTAAACGTAACATTTTGCTTTAATAGTCCTGACAAGAGGTTGTATAATATCATATAAAACTAGAGTTTCGTTTTCATATACTGTTGTTGATTCTAATGTAGCTAAATCAAACAATACTAGAAGCAAAATACATGAACTTTATTGGGCTATTATACACATACTTTACGACGAGAAATTCTATTTTCCAAGTAATCTATACATATATAAAGGAAAGTCACAACCCTGACTAATCAACGCAGAGCCGAAACCACTGGCACTAAAAACTTGAAATTTGGGTGGAAGGTTCAATTTGTTATGTAAGGTAGTGTTAAGAAGGGATTTTTTAGAATTCCACCCCTAAGGGGGTGAAAAAAGGTAAAATGTGTTTTCACGAATTCTTCAATATCTCTTACACCCGATAAGATATCAATTTGGTGTTTGCTTGTAAAGATTATCAATGGAAATACCTAGAAACGTATTTTAGGATTTTGCCCTAATCAACCCTTAAAGGTGCAAATTTGGATTGGGGGTGAATTAAAGAACCCTTCGTATCTCCTATGTTTATTGAGTTAGAACATTCTTTTTGGCGTATAGATGTATTTTTAAAATATTTAGAAAGCAGTTTAAGGGAATTTGAAAATTTTAACCCTAAGGGGGTGAAAAGGGGTAAACTGTGTTTTCACGAATTCCTGAATATCTCATACACCCGATAAGATAGCGACTTGGAGTTTGCTTGCATAAGTGTCCAATAGAAGTATCTAAAAACACATTTCAGGATTTTTCCCTAATCGACCCCTAAAGGTGCAAATCTGGATTTGGGGTGAATTAAAGAACCCTTTGTAACTCCTAGGTTTATTGAGCTAGAACATTTTTTTTTTTGGCATATAGATATATTCTTAAAATATTTAGAAAGTAGTTTAAGAGTTTTTACAATTTTACCCCTAAGCGGGTGAAAAGGGGTAAACTGTATTTTCACGAATTCCTCAATATCTCTTGGACCCGATAAGATATCGACTTGGTGTTTGCTTGCATAGGTGTTCAATACAAGTGTCTAAAAACGAATTTCAGGATTTTGCCATAATCAGCCCCTAAAAGTGCAAATCTTAATTCGGGGTGAATTAAAGAACCCTTCATATCTCTTATGTTTATTGAGCTAGAGCATTCTTTTTTTGGCATATAAATGTCTTCTTAAAACATTTAGAAAGTGGTTTAAGGGATTTTAAAATGTTACCCCTAAGGGGTGAAAAGCGGTGAACTGTGTTTTCACGATTTCTTCAACATCTCTTAACCCCATAAGATATCGACTTGGTTTTTTGCATGCATAGGTATCTAATACAAATGTCTAAAAACACTTTTCAGGATTTTCCCAAATCCACCCCTAAAGGTGCAAATCTGGATTCGGGGTGAATTAAAGAATCCGTTGTATCTCCTATGTTTATTGAGTTAGAACATTGTTTTTTTGGCATACCGATGTATTCTTAAAATATTTAGAAAGGGGTTTAAGGGATTTTGATGTTACCCCTAAAGCGGTAAAAAGGAAAAACTGAAAAGGGGTAAGGTGTTAAGTTTATCTTGCTGTAATTTATGAATACAATATTTAGTTTGTACATATATTGCTATGTTATGCTAGCTGATAAATTTATTTAAATTATCGTATTACTATTTTGCCCTTTATTTTTAACTTTCAATTCAAATCCGTATTTTACAATATTTTTAATGAAACTCTCTCAGGTGGTTCGCAATATCTAGTAACCCAATGATTGATTTGTCAAATTCTCTTTGTTTAATTGCAAGTTGATTGACTTTCAAAAAAATTGACAACTAACGTCAAATTAATCAAAATTCAGAACGAATATCAAGGTTTTTACAATAAGATCTAATATGTAATTCTTTCACCAATCTATTTTGTAAGTATGAAATTCAATTATATTTTTTATACCTTCTTACTGGTTATAGCTTTTTAAATGTTTCATTTAACCTTTTAAAACACAAACCTGATTTAACACTTTGCTTGTTAATACTGCCAAAATCCTTCTAAGCTGGATCCTCACTCCGACTGCACTCAAACACCTGCTGAGTCCTTATCCAAACTGCATCACCTACGATGAATGTAAACTCCCAGCCTCACCTTATTGCCATCCACTTCAAAACTTCCACATCCTATACTGGATTCCTGTCGTTGTTCCCTTGCTGCTGTTAACTTCAAGTCTCCTAGCTCCTGTACTGGATTACTGCGGCTCTGATCCCTCTCTGGTAAGTGTCAGCATAAATCTTGTTCCAAATATGAATTTGTCTCCTTTTTTTAGATGGTCCTACGTCTTCAATGATACCCACAGGTTTCCCAAAAACAATTCGCTGCACGTACTAACCTCTTGTTTGTCTTGTATTCCCTTTTCAATGTAGTATGAATAAATCCAATTCTCTTCATATAATGTAATCTTCTGTATTGATTATTTATAATTCACTGCATTGGTTCAATCTCTTCACCGATTGTATTCCTTTATAAGTTCCAATTCATAATATTATACCTCCACCAAGTATATTTGTTTACAGCCTTTTTAAATGGTATTTGATCAAATAATTACATAAAGTAAGGCATAAATTCTGGTTTTTTATTTTCCAAATTCGTTATATTCAAAATTATATGTCTGTTTTTTATGAGTTGTTTCAGTAACTAATTAAACAAATTACAAATTATTACTATTAGACACGATTCTTGTTGCCTCCTATCTACACTTTTTTATATAATCAAAACAGATATTTTATTTTAATTATCATAACAGATACATTTTAATAGTAACCTTGGTATTTATTCCTATTCAGAATTTTCTTATTACAGATTAAGTTTGAGTAATCAATCATTATGCTATTATTTGACTAACCAATAATAAGAAAGTTAATTTCATTATACTTTAACATGTATTTAGATCCATTAATTTTCTTATATCTGACTTCCAAATTTATTTGACTAAACTGTTTCTTTAGTATTCATATTTAAATTATCAAAGAATATAGTGTATCATAACATAATTCCTCAATTAAGAAAAACATTTTTAATAAACTCGTTTTATTTCAAATGTATTTTCTTAATTCGTTATTTAATTAATAAATTTTGTAGAACCCAACCAAATATCCTATTATCTAAATTAATAACAATCAACACCTATTTACATCTATCTATTTTAAAATTACTATAGAAACGAAATAATTAACTTTACCAACCAACAACATTTAATGCAATATTTACAGATTTTCATGTTTTCTAAGTTTTCGTTATATATGGGTATATCATTGTAATATGAAATCTTCCTCTAATTCGTCCATCTGTATCATTTATTAATTCATATGTATTGTTATTAAAAGTTTTCTGTATCCTATATGGTCCCTCATATGTGTATAATAACTTTGCACATATTTTTTCCTTTCGGTTAGCTACTTTAAGTTTTTTAACAATTACTAAGTCCCCTATATTAAATTGTACTCGTTTCTTAATTTTCTTATTCTGTTTATTTTCGTACCTATCATGAATTATTTTCAATCTGCTTTTAGCTTTATCTAACAATTGCATTATCTCAACATCACATTGTTCTCTTCTCCATGGTCTAGCTGGAATTATTTGTTGACACAAAGTAATTGGACTAATCTCGGTCGTTGTATTTGGAACATTGTTTATGAAATTCTCCACATCTAGCAAATATTGAACCCATTTATTATGCTGTTTATATGTTAATATTCTTAAATATTTAATTACTTCTTTAATATACCTCTCTGCAATGTTACTTTGAGGATGTCTTATGCTACAGAAACAAATCTTAATCCCTCTTTTATCTAAATTGTTTATTAATCTTGCATTTCTAAAATATGTTGCGTTGTCTGCTAAAATTCTTTTTGGTTTACCTACTTGTTCTTCAAAATTTCTAATTGACTTAATAACATGTTTAGTATTACAATTTTTCGCTGGATATAACTTTATAAATTTTGAAAATGCATCTACCATAATCAGAATATGCTTAAACCCATATTGTCCTGTAACTAAGTTTGATAAGTAATCAATAGCTACTAGTTCCATCGGTTCATTTACCCTAATACTTTTTACAATATTCTGATTCTTGAAGTTCTTTTCCTTTGCGAATTGACAAATTTGGCACGTTTGAATGAGTTTTTTAATTAATTTAATATCATTCTTCGTATAAAAACATTCCCTAAACATTAACCAAACTTTTCTAGTTCCACAATGTCCAAATATTGTATGAATTTCCTCTACGATTTCTAACATGTCTTCTTTACTTAAAACCAATAATTCTTTATTTTCTATTACCTTTACCAACAAGTTTTCCTTAATTTGATACCCTTTATAATTTTTATCTTGACTTTGTAATACTAACGTTTTTAATTCTTGAATTTCTTCTACGTTCTGCTTATTTAAAACTTCTTGTTTAGACAATCTTCCTTCCTCATAAATTTTCTCAATTCCAATCAGGATCTGTTTCGGTTTTTCATAGTTAGGTATATCTTTTCTACTTAAGAAATCTGCAACTACATTTAACTTTCCTGGCCTGTGTTTGATATCAAATTCGTATTGTTGTAAATACAATGCCCATCTGTATAACCTGTCATTATGGAAAGTTTTATTTTTCAAAAACGAAATCGCAGAATTATCCGTTTCAATATCAAATTTGTTCCCTGTTAAATAAAATTTCAGCTTATTAATTGCGAATATAATTGCCAACATTTCTTTCTCTGCTACCGTGTATCTAATTTCATACCCTTTTAATATTCTTGATATAAAGCATATGGGTACTTCTATCCCATCTTGAACTTGTCTTAGTTCTGCTGCAATTGCTTGATCAGATGCATCCGTACGTAGTATAAACTTCTCTTCAAAATTCGGATATTTCAGCAATAATCCTTCATAAAACCTCTGTTTGATAGTATTCACTGCCTTTTCTCTTTCTTCATTCCAAAACCATTTAACATCTTTTCTTAATAATTGCACTAATGGTAATGTCAACTCTGAGTAGTTACTTATGAACCTTTTGTAATAATTGAAAACACCTAATAACCCCCTTAATTTTTTTAGATTTGTTGGACGAGGTAAATTCTTGATTTCTTCAAGACGTTTTTCATTTATGGTTACTCCATTTCTACTTATTTCATATCCCAAATATGTTACATTATCCTGCATAAATTCACATTTTAAAATATTCAGTTTTAATCCATTTTTGTTTAATGTCTCTATTACAATTTCTAAATGTTGTAAATGTTGTTGTTCGTTTTTAGAAAACAATAAAATATCATCGACGTAATGCACACAAAAGTCTTCAAATTGGTTTAATATTTTCTGCATTGCTCTAACTAAAGCTGCACAAGAAGTCGATAGTCCAAATGGTACCACTTTAAAGTGAAAAATCTCCCCATCAATACTAAAACCAGTATATTTTCTCGATTCTTCATGTAGCGGAATCAGCCAAAACGAATTTTTCAAATCTAATTTTGTAAAAACTTTCTTATCCCAAATTCTGCTTAACAATCCATCAATCGTTTGTGGAGATTCGTATTGTGGCTTTGTTATTTGATTAATTCTGCGTGCATCCAAACATAAACGTAAAGAACCGTCACGTTTTTTAACTACAACTAAAGGATTGATAAAATTACTCTTTGAAGATTCTATTACTCCATCTTTTACCATTTTTTTAATTTCATTTCTAACTTGTCCTCTTAATGTAAATGGAATAGGGTAAGATTTACTATTAAAACTTTTTGATTCATCAACCTGCAATTTATGAATATATTTTTGTGCTTGTCCTACCTTTTCATTAATAACCTCCTTATTTCTATAAATTATTTCTAATATTAGGCC
>CALNHX010010737.1:0-37721 GCA_940337035.1 Agriotes lineatus | reverse complement strand
GCATAGCTCTAAATGTTGGCGGCATTGCCCGAAATGTTGGCGGCATGGCTCGAAATGTTGGCGGCATGGCTCGAAATGTTGCGGCGTCGCTCGAAATATTGGCGGCATGGCTCGAAATGTTGGCGGCATGGCTCGAAATGTTGGCGGCGTGGCTCGAAATGTTGGCGGCATGGCTCGAAATATTTGCGGCATGGCTCGAAATGTTGGCGGCATGGTTCGAAATGTTGGCGGCATGGCTCGAAATGTGGGCGGCATGGCTCGAAATGTTGGCGGCATAGCTCGAAATGTTTGCGGCATGGCTCGAAATGTTGGCGGCATGGTTCGAAATGTTGGCGGCATGGCTCGAAATGTGGGCGGCATGGCTCGAAATGTTGGCGGCATAGCTCGAAATGTTTGCGGCATGGCTCGAAATGTTGGCGGCATGGTTCGAAATGTTGGTGGCATGGCTCGAAATGTGGGCGGCATGGCTCGTAGTGTTGACGGCATGGCTAGAAATGTTGGCGGCATGGCTAGAAATGTTGGCGGCATGGTTCGAAATGTTGGCGGCATGGCTCGAAATGTTGGCGGCATGGCTCGAAGTGTTGACGGCATGGCTAGAAATGTTGGCAGCATGGCTAGAAATGTTGGCGGCATGGTTCGAAATGTTGGCGGCATGGCTGGAAATGTTGGCGGCATAGCTCGAAATGTTTGCGGCATGGCTCGAAATGTTGGCGGCATGGTTCGAAATGTTGGCGGCATGGCTCGAAATGTTGGCGGGATGGCTCAAAACGTTGGCGGCGTGGCTCCAAGTGTTGGCGGCATGGCTCGAAATATTTGCGGCATGGCTCGAAATGTTGGCGGCATGGTTCGAAATGTTGGTGGCATGGCTCGAAATGTGGGCGGCATGGCTCGAAATGTTGGCGGCATAGCTCGAAATGTTTGCGGCATGGCTCGAAATGTTGGCGGCATGGTTCGAAATGTTGGCGGCATGGCTCGAAATGTGGGCGGCATGGCTCGAAATGTTGGCGGCATAGCTCGAAATGTTTGCGGCATGGCTCGAAATGTTGGCGGCATGGTTCGAAATGTTGGTGGCATGGCTCGAAATGTGGGCGGCATGGCTCGTAGTGTTGACGGCATGGCTAGAAATGTTGGCGGCATGGCTAGAAATGTTGGCGGCATGGTTCGAAATGTTGGCGGCATGGCTCGAAATGTTGGCGGGATGGCTCAAAACGTTGGCGGCGTGGCTCCAAGTGTTGGCGGCGTGGCTCGAAATGTTGGCGACATGGCTCGAAATGTTGGCGGCATGGCTCGAAGTGTTGACGGCATGGCTAGAAATGTTGGCAGCATGGCTAGAAATGTTGGCGGCATGGTTCGAAATGTTGGCGGCATGGCTCGAAATGTTGGCGGGATGGCTCAAAACGTTGGCGGCATGGCTCGAAATGTTGGCGGCATGGCTCGAAATGTTGGTGGCATGGCTCGAAATGTTGGCGGCATGACTCGAAATGTTGGCGGCATGGCTCGAAATCATGGCGGCATAGCTCTAAATGTTGGCGGCATTGCCCGAAATGTTGGCGGCATGGCTCAAAATGTTGGCGGCATGGCTCGAAATGTTGGCGGCATAGTTCGAAATGTTGGCGGCATGGCTCGAAATGTTGGCGGCATGACTCGAAATGTTGGCGGCATGGCTGGAAATGTTGGCGGCATGGCTCGAAATGTTGGCGGCATGGCTCGAAATGTTGGCGGCGTGGCACGAAATGTTGGCGGCCTGGCTCGAAATGTTGGCGACATGGCTCGAGGTGTTGGCGTCATGGCTCGAAATGTTAGCGGCATTGCTCGAAATGTTGGCGGCATGGCTCAAAATGTTGGCGGCATGGCTCGAAGTGGCGGCATGACTCGAAATGTTGGCGGCATGGCTCGAAATGTTGGCGGCATGGCTCGAAATGTTGGCAGCATGGCTCGAAATGTTTGCGGCATGGCTCGAAATATTGGCGGCATGGCTCGAAATGTTGGCGGCATGATTCGAAATGTTGGCGGCATGGCTCGAAATGATGGCGGCATGGCTCAAAATGTTGGCGACATGGCTCGAAATGTTGGCGGCATGGCTCAAAATGTTGGCGGCACGGCTCGAAATGTTGGCGGCATGGCTCGAAATGTTGGCGGCATAGCTCGAAATGTTGGCGGCATGGCTCGAAATGTTGGCGGCATGTCTCGAAATGTTGGCGGCATGGCTGGAAATGTTGGCGGCATGGCTCGAAATGTAGCGGCATTGCTCGAAATGTTGGCGGCATGACTCGAAATGTTGGCGGCATGACTCGAAGTGTTGGCGGCATGGCTCGAGGTGTTAGCGGAATGGATCGAAATGTTGGCGGCATGGCTCAAAATGTTGGCGGCATGGCTTGAAATGTTGGCGGCATGGCTCGAAGCTTTGGCAGCATAGCTAGAAATGTTGGCGGCATGGCTCGAAATGTTGGCGGCATGGCTCGAAATGTTGGCGGCATGGCTCGAAATGTTGGCGGCATGGCTCGAAATGATGGCGGCATGGCTCAAAATGTTGGCGGCATGGCTCGAAATGTTGGCGGCATGGCTCAAAATGTTGGCGGCACGGCTCGAAATGTTGGCGGCATGGCTCGAAATGTTGGCGGCATAGCTCGAAATGTTGGCGGCATGGCTCGAAATGTTGGCGGCATGGCTCGAAATGTTGGCGGCATGGCTGGAAATGTTGGCGGCATGGCTCGAAATGTTGGCGGCATTGCTCGAAATGTTAGCGGCATGGCTCGAAATGTTGGCGGCATGACTCGAAGTGTTGGAGGCATGGCTCGAGGTGTTAGCGGAATGGTTCGAAATGTTGGCGGCATGGCTCAAAATGTTGGCGGCATGGCTTGAAATGTTGGCGGCATGGCTCGAAGCTTTGGCGGCATAGCTAGAAATGTTGGCGGCATGGCTCGAAATGTTGGCGGCATGGCTCGAAATGTTGGCGGCATGGCTCGAAATGTTGGCGGCGTATCTCGAAATGTTGGCGGCATTGTTCGAAATGTTGGCGGCATAGCTCGAAATGTTGGCGGCATGGCTCGAAATGTTGGCGGCATAGCTCGAAATGTTGGCGGCATAGCTCGAAATGCTGGCGGCATGGCTTGAAATGTTGGCGGCATTGCTAGAAAAGTTGGCGGCATGGCTCAAAATGTTGGCGGCATGGCTCGAAATGTTGGCGGCGTGGCTCGAAATGTTGGCGGCATGGCTCGAAATATTGGCGGAATGGCTCGAAATGTAGGCGGCATGGTTCGAAATGTTGGCGGCATGGCTCGAAATGTGGGCGGCATGGCTCGAAATGTGGGCGGCATGGCTCGAAATGTTGGCGGCATGGATCAAAGTGTTGGCGACATGGCTCGGAATGTTGGCGGCATGGCTCGAACTGTTGGCGGCATGGTTCGAAATGTTGACGGCATGGCTAGAAATGTTGGCGGGATGGCTCAAAACGTTGGCGGCGTGGCTCCAAATGTTGGCGGCGTGGCTCGAAATGTTGGCGACATATCTCGAAGTGTTGACGGCATGGCTAGAAATGTTGGCGGCATGGCTCGAAAAGTTGCCGGCATTTCTCGAAATGTTAGCGGCATGGTTCGAAATGTTGGCGGCATGGCTAGAAATGTTGGCGGCATTGCTCGAAATGTTGGCGGCATGGCTCAAAATGTTGGCGGCATGGCTCGAAATTTCTTCATGACTCGAAATGTTGGCGGCATGGCTCGAAGTGTTGCCGGCATAGCTCGAAATGTTGGCGGCATGGCTCGAAATGTTGGCGGCATGGCTCGAAATGTTGGCGGCATGGCTCGAAATATTGGCGGCATGACTCGAAATGTTGGCGGCATGAGTCGAAATGCTGGCGGCATGGCTCGAAATGATGGCGGCATGGCTCAAAATGTTGGCGACATGGCTCGAAATGTTGGCGGCATGGCTCAAAATGTTGGCGGCACGGCTCAAGATGTTGGCGGCATGGCTCGAAATGTTGGCGGCATAGCTCGAAATGTTGGCGGCATGGCTCGAAATGTTGGCGGCATGGCTCGAAATGTAGGCGGCATGGCTAGAAATGTTGGCAGCATGGCTAGAAATGTTGGCGGCATGGTTCGAAATGTTGGCGGCATGGCTCGAAATGTTGGCGTGATGGCTCAAAACGTTGGCGGCGTGGCTCCAAATGTTGGCGGCGTGGCTTGAAATGTTGCCGGCTTTTCTCGAAATGTTGGCGGCATGGCCCGAAATGTTGGCGGCATGGCTAGAAATGTTGGCGGCATTGCTCGAAATGTTGGCGGCATGGTTCGAAATGTTGGCGGCATGGCTCGAAATGTGGGTGGCATGGCTCGAAATGTTGGCGGCATGGCTCGAAATGTCTGCGGCATGGTTCGTAATGTTGGTGGCATGGCTCGAAATGTGGGCGGCATGGCTCGAAATGTTGGCGGGATGGCTCAAAACGTTGGCGGCGTGGCTCCAAGTGTTGGCGGCGTGGCTCAAAATGTTGGCGACATGGCTCGAAATGTTGGCGGCATGGCTCGAAGTGTTGACGGAATGGCTAGAAATGTTGGCGGCATGGCTCGAAATGTTGGCGGCATGGCTCGAAATGTTGGCGGCGTGGCTCGAAATGTTGGCGGCATGGCTCGAAATGTTGCGGCGTCGCTCGAAATATTGGCGGCATGGCTCGAAATGTTGGCGGCATGGTTCGAAATGGCGGCATGGCTCGAAATGTTGGCGGGATGGCTCAAAACGTTGACGGCATGGCTAGAAATGTTGGCAGCATGGCTAGAAATGTTGGCGGCATGGTTCGAAATGTTGGCGGCATGGCTCGAAATGTTGGCGGGATGGCTCAAAACGTTGGCGGCGTGGCTCCAAGTGTTGGCGGCGTGGCTCGAAATGTTGGCGACATGGCTCGAAATGTTGGCGGCATGGCTCGAAGTGTTGACGACATGGCTAGAAATGTTGGCAGCATGGCTAGAAATGTTGGCGGCATGGTTCGAAATGTTGGCGGCATGGCTCGAAATGTTGGCGGGATGGCTCAAAACGTTGGCGGCGTGGCTCCAAATGTTGGCGGCGTGGCTTGAAATGTTGCCGGCTTTTCTCGAAATGTTGGCGGCATGGCCCGAAATGTTGGCGGCATGGCTAGAAATGTTGGCGGCATTGCTCGAAATGTTGGCGGCATGGCTCAAAATGTTGGCGGCATGGCTCGAAGTGGCGGCATGACTCGAAATGTTGGCGGCGTGGCTCGAAATGTTGGCGGCATGGCTCGAAATGTTGCCGGCTTTTCTCGAAATGTTGGCGGCATGGCTCGAAATGTTGGCGGCATGGCTAGAAATGTTAGCGGCATTGCTCGAAATGTTGGCGGCATGGCTCAAAATGTTGGCGGCATGGCTCGAAGTGGCGGCATGACTCGAAATGTTGGCGGCATGGCTCGAAATGTTGGCGGCATGGCTCGAAATGTTGGCAGCATGGCTCGAAATGTTTGCGGCATGGCTCGAAATATTGGCGGCATGGCTCGAAATGTTGGCGGCATGATTCGAAATGTTGGCGGCATGGCTCGAAATGATGGCGGCATGGCTCAAAATGTTGGCGACATGGCTCGAAATGTTGGCGGCATGGCTCAAAATGTTGGCGGCACGGCTCGAAATGTTGGCGGCATGGCTCGAAATGTTGGCGGCATAGCTCGAAATGTTGGCGGCATGGCTCGAAATGTTGGCGGCATGTCTCGAAATGTTGGCGGCATGGCTGGAAATGTTGGCGGCATGGCTCGAAATGTTAGCGGCATTGCTCGAAATGTTGGCGGCATGACTCGAAATGTTGGCGGCATGACTCGAAGTGTTGGCGGCATGGCTCGAGGTGTTAGCGGAATGGATCGAAATGTTGGCGGCATGGCTCAAAATGTTGGCGGCATGGCTTGAAATGTTGGCGGCATGGCTCGAAGCTTTGGCAGCATAGCTAGAAATGTTGGCGGCATGGCTCGAAATGTTGGCGGCATGGCTCGAAATGTTGGCGGCATGGCTCGAAATGTTGGCGGCATGGCTCGAAATGATGGCGGCATGGCTCAAAATGTTGGCGGCATGGCTCGAAATGTTGGCGGCATGGCTCAAAATGTTGGCGGCACGGCTCGAAATGTTGGCGGCATGGCTCGAAATGTTGGCGGCATAGCTCGAAATGTTGGCGGCATGGCTCGAAATGTTGGCGGCATGGCTCGAAATGTTGGCGGCATGGCTGGAAATGTTGGCGGCATGGCTCGAAATGTTGGCGGCATTGCTCGAAATGTTAGCGGCATGGCTCGAAATGTTGGCGGCATGACTCGAAGTGTTGGAGGCATGGCTCGAGGTGTTAGCGGAATGGTTCGAAATGTTGGCGGCATGGCTCAAAATGTTGGCGGCATGGCTTGAAATGTTGGCGGCATGGCTCGAAGCTTTGGCGGCATAGCTAGAAATGTTGGCGGCATGGCTCGAAATGTTGGCGGCATGGCTCGAAATGTTGGCGGCATGGCTCGAAATGTTGGGGCATATCTCGAAATGTTGGCGGCATTGTTCGAAATGTTGGCGGCATAGCTCGAAATGTTGGCGGCATGGCTCGAAATGTTGGCGGCATAGCTCGAAATGTTGGCGGCATAGCTCGAAATGCTGGCGGCATGGCTTGAAATGTTGGCGGCATTGCTAGAAAAGTTGGCGGCATGGCTCAAAATGTTGGCGGCATGGCTCGAAATGTTGGCGGCGTGGCTCGAAATGTTGGCGGCATGGCTCGAAATATTGGCGGAATGGCTCGAAATGTAGGCGGCATGGTTCGAAATGTTGGCGGCATGGCTCGAAATGTGGGCGGCATGGCTCGAAATGTGGGCGGCATGGCTCGAAATGTTGGCGGCATGGATCAAAGTGTTGGCGACATGGCTCGGAATGTTGGCGGCATGGCTCGAACTGTTGGCGGCATGGTTCGAAATGTTGACGGCATGGCTAGAAATGTTGGCGGGATGGCTCAAAACGTTGGCGGCGTGGCTCCAAATGTTGGCGGCGTGGCTCGAAATGTTGGCGACATATCTCGAAGTGTTGACGGCATGGCTAGAAATGTTGGCGGCATGGCTCGAAAAGTTGCCGGCATTTCTCGAATTGTTAGCGGCATGGTTCGAAATGTTGGCGGCATGGCTAGAAATGTTGGCGGCATTGCTCGAAATGTTGGCGGCATGGCTCAAAATGTTGGCGGCATGGCTCGAAATTTCTTCATGACTCGAAATGTTGGCGGCATGGCTCGAAGTGTTGCCGGCATAGCTCGAAATGTTGGCGGCATGGCTCGAAATGTTGGCGGCATGGCTCGAAATGTTGGCGGCATGGCTCGAAATATTGGCGGCATGACTCGAAATGTTGGCGGCATGAGTCAAAATGCTGGCGGCATGGCTCGAAATGATGGCGGCATGGCTCAAAATGTTGGCGACATGGCTCGAAATGTTGGCGGCATGGCTCAAAATGTTGGCGGCACGGCTCAAGATGTTGGCGGCATGGCTCGAAATGTTGGCGGCATAGCTCGAAATGTTGGCGGCATGGCTCGAAATGTTGGCGGCATGGCTCGAAATGTAGGCGGCATGGCTGGAAATGTTGGCGGCATGGCTCGAAATGTTGGCGGCATTGCTCGAAATGTTGGCAGCATGGCTCGAAATGTTGGCGGCATGACTCGAAGTGTTGGCGGCATGGCTCGAGGTGTTAGCGGAATGGCTCGAAATGTTGGCGGCATGGCACAAAATGTTGGCGGCATGGCTCGAAGCTTTGGCGGCATAGCTAGAAATGTTGGCGGCATGGCTCGAAATGTTGGCGGCATGGCTCGAAATGTTGGCGTCGTGGCTCGAAATGTTGGCGGCATGGCTCGAAATGTTGGCGGCATGGCTCAAAATGTTGGCGGCACGGCTCGAAATGTTGGCGGCATGGCTCGAAATGTTGGCGGCATAGCTCGAAATGTTGGCGGCATGGTTCGAAATGTTGGCGGCATGGCTCGAAATGTGGGTGGCATGGCTCGAAATGTTGGCGGCATGGCTCGAAATGTCTGCGGCATGGTTCGAAATGTTGGTGGCATGGCTCGAAATGTGGGCGGCATGGCTCGAAATGTTGGCGGGATGGCTCAAAACGTTGGCGGCGTGGCTCCAAGTGTTGGCGGCGTGGCTCAAAATGTTGGCGACATGGCTCGAAATGTTGGCGGCATGGCTCGAAGTGTTGACGGAATGGCTAGAAATGTTGGCGGCATGGCTCGAAATGTTGGCGGCATGGCTCGAAATGTTGGCGGCGTGGCTCGAAATGTTGGCGGCATGGCTCGAAATGTTGCGGCGTCGCTCGAAATATTGGCGGCATGGCTCGAAATGTTGGCGGCATGGTTCGAAATGGCGGCATGGCTCGAAATGTTGGCGGGATGGCTCAAAACGTTGGCGGCATGGCTCGAAATGTTGGCGGCATGGCTCGAAATGTTGGTGGCATGGCTCGAAATGTTGGCGGCATGACTCGAAATGTTGGCGGCATGGCTCGAAATGATGGCGGCATAGCTCTAAATGTTGGCGGCATTGCCCGAAATGTTGGCGGCATGGCTCAAAATGTTGGCGGCATGGCTCGAAATGTTGGCGGCATAGCTCGAAATGTTGGCGGCATGGCTCGAAATGTTGGCGGCATGGCTCGAAATGTTGGCGGCATGGCTGGAAATGTTGGCGGCATGGCTCGAAATGTTGGCGGCATGGCTCGAAATGTTGGCGGCGTGGCACGAAATGTTGGCGGCCTGGCTTGAAATGTTGGCGACATGGCTCGAGGTGTTGGCGTCATGGCTCGAAATGTTGGCGGCATGGCTCGAAATGTTGGCGGCATGGCTGTAAGTGTTGGCGGCATGGCTCAAAATGTTGGCGGCATGGCTCGAAATGTTGGCAGCGTGGCACGAAATGTTGGCGGCATGGCTTGAAATGTTGGCGGCAAGGCTCGAAATGTTGGCGGCATGGCTCGAAATGTTGGCGGCATGGCTCAATATGTTGGCGGCATGGCTCGAAATGTTGGCGGCATGGTTCGAAATGTTGGCGGCATGGCTCGAAATGTGGGCGGCATGGCTCTAAATGTTGGCGGCATGGCTCGAAATGTTGGCGGCATGGTTCGAAATGTTGGTGGCATGGCTCGAAATGTGGGCGGCATGGCTCGAAATGTTGGCGGGATGGCTCAAAACGTTGGCGGCGTGGCTCCAAGTGTTGGCGGCATGGCTCGAATTGTTGGCGGCATGGCTCGAAATGTTGGCGGCGTGGCTCGAAATGTTGGCGGCATTGCGAGAAATGTTGGCGGCATGGCTCGAAATGTTGGCGGCATGGCTCGAAATGTTGGCGGCATGGCTCGAAATGTTGCGGCGTCGCTCGAAATATTGGCGGCATGGCTCGAAATGTTGGCGGCATGGCTCGAAATGTTGGCGGCGTGGCTCGAAATGTTGGCGGCATGGCTCGAAATATTTGCGGCATGGCTCGAAATGTTGGCGGCATGGTTCGAAATGTTGGCGGCATGGCTCGAAATGTGGGCGGCATGGCTCGAAATGTTGGCGGCATAGCTCGAAATGTTTGCGGCATGGCTCGAAATGTTGGCGGCATGGCTCGAAATGTTGGCGGCATGGTTCGAAATGTTGGTGGCATGGCTCGAAATGTGGGCGGCATGGCTCGTAGTGTTGACGGCATGGCTAGAAATGTTGGCAGCATGGCTAGAAATGTTGGCGGCATGGTTCGAAATGTTGGCGGCATGGCTCGAAATGTTGGCGGGATGGCTCAAAACGTTGGCGGCGTGGCTCCAAGTGTTGGCGGCGTGGCTCGAAATGTTGGCGACATGGCTCGAAATGTTGACGGCATGGCTCGAAGTGTTGACGACATGGCTAGAAATGTTGGCAGCATGGCTAGAAATGTTGGCGGCATGGTTCGAAATGTTGGCGGCATGGCTCGAAATGTTGGCGGGATGGCTCAAAACGTTGGCGGCGTGGCTCCAAATGTTGGCGGCGTGGCTCGAAATGTTGCCGGCTTTTCTCGAAATGTTGGCGGCATGGCCCGAAATGTTGGCGGCATGGCTAGAAATGTTGGCGGCATTGCTCGAAATGTTGGCGGCATGGCTCAAGATGTTGGCGGCATGGCTCGAAGTGGCGGCATGACTCGAAATGTTGGCGGCGTGGCTCGAAATGTTGGCGGCATGGCTCGAAATGTTGCCGGCTTTTCTCGAAATGTTGGCGGCATGGCTCGAAATGTTGGCGGCATGGCTAGAAATGTTAGCGGCATTGCTCGAAATGTTGGCAGCATGGCTCGAAATGTTTGCGGCATGGCTCGAAATATTGGCGGCATGGCTCGAAATGTTGGCGGCATGATTCGAAATGTTGGCGGCATGGCTCGAAATGATGGCGGCATGGCTCAAAATGTTGGCGACATGGCTCGAAATGTTGGCGGCATGGCTCAAAATGTTGGCGGCACGGCTCGAAATGTTGGCGGCATGGCTCGAAATGTTGGCGGCATAGCTCGAAATGTTGGCGGCATGGCTCGAAATGTTGGCGGCATGTCTCGAAATGTTGGCGGCATGGCTGGAAATGTTGGCGGCATGGCTCGAAATGTTAGCGGCATTGCTCGAAATGTTGGCGGCATGACTCGAAATGTTGGCGGCATGACTCGAAGTGTTGGCGGCATGGCTCGAGGTGTTAGCGGAATGGATCGAAATGTTGGCGGCATGGCTCAAAATGTTGGCGGCATGGCTTGAAATGTTGGCGGCATGGCTCGAAGCTTTGGCAGCATAGCTAGAAATGTTGGCGGCATGGCTCGAAATGTTGGCGGCATGGCTCGAAATGTTGGCGGCATGGCTCGAAATGTTGGCGGCATGGCTCGAAATGATGGCGGCATGGCTCAAAATGTTGGCGGCATGGCTCGAAATGTTGGCGGCATGGCTCAAAATGTTGGCGGCACGGCTCGAAATGTTGGCGGCATGGCTCGAAATGTTGGCGGCATAGCTCGAAATGTTGGCGGCATGGCTCGAAATGTTGGCGGCATGGCTCGAAATGTTGGCGGCATGGCTGGAAATGTTGGCGGCATGGCTCGAAATGTTGGCGGCATTGCTCGAAATGTTAGCGGCATGGCTCGAAATGTTGGCGGCATGACTCGAAGTATTGGAGGCATGGCTCGAGGTGTTAGCGGAATGGTTCGAAATGTTGGCGGCATGGCTCAAAATGTTGGCGGCATGGCTTGAAATGTTGGCGGCATGGCTCGAAGCTTTGGCGGCATAGCTAGAAATGTTGGCGGCATGGCTCGAAATGTTGGCGGCATGGCTCGAAATGTTGGCGGCATGGCTCGAAATGTTGGCGGCATATCTCGAAATGTTGGCGGCATTGTTCGAAATGTTGGCGGCATAGCTCGAAATGTTGGCGGCATGGCTCGAAATGTTGGCGGCATAGCTCGAAATGTTGGCGGCATAGCTCGAAATGCTGGCGGCATGGCTTGAAATGTTGGCGGCATTGCTAGAAAAGTTGGCGGCATGGCTCAAAATGTTGGCGGCATGGCTCGAAATGTTGGCGGCGTGGCTCGAAATGTTGGCGGCATGGCTCGAAATATTGGCGGAATGGCTCGAAATGTAGGCGGCATGGTTCGAAATGTTGGCGGCATGGCTCGAAATGTGGGCGGCATGGCTCGAAATGTGGGCGGCATGGCTCGAAATGTTGGCGGCATGGATCAAAGTGTTGGCGACATGGCTCGGAATGTTGGCGGCATGGCTCCAAATGTTGGCGGCGTGGTTCGAAATGTTGACGGCATGGCTAGAAATGTTGGCGGCATGGCTCGAAAAGTTGCCGGCATTTCTCGAAATGTTAGCGGCATGGTTCGAAATGTTGGCGGCATGGCTAGAAATGTTGGCGGCGTGGCTCAAAACGTTGGCGGCGTGGCTCCAAATGTTGGCGGCGTGGCTCGAAATGTTGGCGACATGGCTCGAAGTGTTGACGGCATGGCTAGAAATGTTGGCGGCATGGCTCGAAAAGTTGCCGGCATTTCTCGAAATGTTAGCGGCATGGTTCGAAATGTTGGCGGCATGGCTAGAAATGTTGGCGGCATTGCTCGAAATGTTGGCGGCATGGCTCAAAATGTTGGCGGCATGGCTCGAAATTTCTTCATGACTCGAAATGTTGGCGGCATGGCTCGAAGTGTTGCCGGCATAGCTCGAAATGTTGGCGGCATGGCTCGAAATGTTGGCGGCATGGCTCGAAATGTTGGCGGCATGGCTCGAAATATTGGCGGCATGACTCGAAATGTTGGCGGCACGGCTCGAAATGTTGGCGGCATGGCTCGAAATGTTGGCGGCATAGCTCGAAATGTTGGCGGCATGGCTCGAAATGTTGGCGGCATGGCCCGAAATGTTGGCGGCATGGCTGGAAATGTTGGCGGCATGGCTCGAAATGTTGGCGGCATTGCTCGAAATGTTAGCGGCATGGCTCGAAATGTTGGCGGCATGACTCGAAGTGTTGGAGGCATGGCTCGAGGTGTTAGCGGAATGGTTCGAAATGTTGGCGGCATGGCTCGAAATGTTGGCGGCATAGCTCGAAATGTTGGCGGCATGGCTCGAAATGTTGGCGGCATGGCTCGAAATGTTGGCGGCATAGCTAGAAATGTTGGCGGCATGGCTCGAAATGTTGGCGGCATGGCTCGAAATGTTGGCGTCATGGCTCGAAATGTTGGCGGCATGGCTCGAAATGTTGGCGGCATGGCTCAAAATGTTGGCGGCATGGCTCAAAATGTTGGCGGCACGGCTCGAAATGTTGGCGGCATGGCTCGAAATGTTGGCGGCATAGCTCGAAATGTTGGCGGCATGGCTCGAAATGATGGCGGCATGGCTCAAAATGTTGGCGGCATGGCTCGAAATGTTGGCGGCATGGCTCAAAATGTTGGCGGCACGGCTCGAAATGTTGGCGGCATGGCTCGAAATGTTGGCGGCATAGCTCGAAATGTTGGCGGCATGGCTCGATATGTTGGCGGCATGGCTCGAAATGTTGGCGGCATAGCTGGAAATGTTGGCGGCATGGCTCGAAATGTTGGCGGCATTGCTCGAAATGTTGGCGGCATGGCTCAAAATGTTGGCGGCATGACTCGAAGTGTTGGCGGCATGGCTCGAGGTGTTAGCGGAATGGCTCGAAATGTTGGCGGCATGGCTCAAAATGTTGGCGGCATGGTTTGAAATGTTGGCGGCATGGCTCGAAGCTTTGGCGGCATAGCTAGAAATGTTGGCGGCATGGCTCGAAATGTTGGCGGCATGGCTCGAAATGTTGGCGGCATAGCTAGAAATGTTGGCGGCATGGCTCGAAATGTTGGCGGCATGGCTCGAAATGTTGGCGTCATGGCTCGAAATGTTGGCGGCATGGCTCGAAATGTTGGCGGCATGGCTCAAAATGTTGGCGGCATGGCTCAAAATGTTGGCGGCACGGCTCGAAATGTTGGCGGCATGGCTCGAAATGTTGGCGGCAGAGCTCGAAATGTTGGCGGCATGGCTCGAAATGATGGCGGCATGGCTCAAAATGTTGGCGGCATGGCTCGAAATGTTGGCGGCATGGCTCAAAATGTTGGCGGCACGGCTCGAAATGTTGGCGGCATGGCTCGAAATGTTGGCGGCATAGCTCGAAATGTTGGCGGCATGGCTCGATATGTTGGCGGCATGGCTCGAAATGTTGGCGGCATAGCTGGAAATGTTGGCGGCATGGCTCGAAATGTTGGCGGCATTGCTCGAAATGTTGGCGGCATGGCTCAAAATGTTGGCGGCATGACTCGAAGTGTTGGCGGCATGGCTCGAGGTGTTAGCGGAATGGCTCGAAATGTTGGCGGCATGGCTCAAAATGTTGGCGGCATGGTTTGAAATGTTGGCGGCATGGCTCGAAGCTTTGGCGGCATAGCTAGAAATGTTGGCGGCATGGCTCGAAATTTTGGCGGCATGGCTCGAAATGTTGGCGGCATGGCTCGAAATGTTGGCGGCATTGCTCGAAATGTTGGCGGCATGGCTCGAAATGTTGGCGGCATAGCTCGAAATGTTGGCGGCATAGCTCAAAATGCTGGCGGCATGGCTTGAAATGTTGGCGGCATTGCTAGAAGTGTTGGCGGCATGGCTCGAAATGTTGGCGGCATACCTCGATATGCTGGCGGCTTGGCTCGAAATGTTGGCGGCATTGCTAGAAATGTTGGCGGCATGGCTCGAAATGTTGGCGGCATGGCTCGAAATGTTGGCAGCGTGGCTCGAAATGTTGAATGCATGACCCGAAATATTGGCGGCATGGCTCGAAATGTTGGCGGCATGGTTCGAAATGTTGGCGGCATGGCTCGAAATGTGGGCGGCATGGCTCGAAATATTGGCGGCATGGTTCGAAATGTTGGCGGCATGGTTCGAAATGTTGGCGGCATGGCTCGAAATGTGGGCGGCATGGTTCGAACTGTTGGCGGCATGGTTCGAAATGTTGGCGGCGTGGCTCGAAATGTTGGCGGCATTGCTAGAAAGGTTGGCGGCATGGCTCGAAATGTTGGCGGCATGGCTCGAAATGTTGGCGGCATGGCTCGAAATGTTGCGGCGTGGCTCAAAATATTGGCGGCATGGCTCGAAATGTTGGCGGCATGGCTCGAAATGTTGGCGGCATGGTTCGAAATGTTGGCGGCATGGCTCGAAATGTTGGCGCCATGGCTCAAAGTGTTGGCGACATGGCTCGGAATGTTGGCGGCATGGTTCGAACTGTTGGTGGCATGGTTTGAAATGTTGGCGGCGTGGCTCGAAATGTTGGCGGCATTGCTAGAAATGTTGGCGGCATGGCTCGAAATGTTGGCGGCATGGCTCGAAATGTTGCGGCGTGGCTCGAAATATTGGCGGCATGGCTCGAAATGTTGGCGGCATGGCTCGAAATGTTGGCGGCATGGTTCGAAATGTTGGCGGCATGGCTCGAAATGTTGGCGGCATGGCTCGAAATGTTGGCGGCATAGCTCGAAATGTTGGCGGCATGGCTCAAAATGTTGGCGGCACGGCTCGAAATGTTGGCGGCATGGCTCGAAATGTTGGCGGCATAGCTCGAAATGTTGGCGGCATGGCTCGAAATGTTGGCGGCATGGCTCGAAATGTTGGCGGCATAGCTCGAAATGTTGGCGGCATGGCTCGAAATGTTGGCGTCATGGCTCGAAATGTTGGCGGCATGGCTCGAAATGTTGGCGGCATAGCTCGAAATGTTGGCGGCATGGCTCAAAATGTTGGCGGCACGGCTCGAAATGTTGGCGGCATGGCTCGAAATGTTGGCGGCATAGCTCGAAATGTTGGCGGCATGGCTCGAAATGTTGGCGGCATGGCTCGAAATGTTGGCGGCATAGCTCGAAATGTTGGCGGCATGGCTCGAAATGTTGGCGTCATGGCTCGAAATGTTGGCGGCATGGCTCGAAATGTTGGCGTCATGGCTCGAAATGTTGGCGGCATGGCTCGAAATGTTGGCGGCATGGCTCAAAATGTTGGCGGCATGGCTCGAAATGTTGGCGGCATGGTTCGAAATGTTGGCGGCATGGCTCGAAATGTTGGCGGCATGGCTCGAAATGTTGGCGGCATAGCTCGAAATGTTGGCGGCATGGCTCAAAATGTTGGCGGCACGGCTCGAAATGTTGGCGGCATGGCTCGAAATGTTGGCGGCATGGCTCGAAATGTTGGCGTCATGGCTCGAAATGTTGGCGGCATGGCTCGAAATGTTGGCGGCATGGCTCAAAATGTTGGCGGCAAGGCTCGAAATGTTGGCGGCATGGCTCGAAATGTTGGCGGCATAGCTCGAAATGTTGGCGGCATGGCTCGAAATGATGGCGGCATGGCTCAAAATGTTGGCGGCATGGCTCAAAATGTTAGCGGCATGGCTCGAAATGTTGGCGGCATTGCTCGAAATGTTGGCGGCATGGCTCGAAATGTTGGCGGCATGACTCGAAGTGTTGGCGGCTGGCTCGAGGTGTTAGCGGAATGGCTCGAAATGTTGGCGGCATGGCTCAAAATGTTGGCGGCATGGCTCGAAATGTTGGCGGCATGTCTCGAAATGTTGGCGGCATGGCTCGAAGTGTTGGCGGCATGGCTCGAGGTGTTAGCGGCATGGCTCAAAATGTTTCGGCATGGCTTGACATGTTGGCGGCATGGCTCGAAGTGTTGGCGGCATAGCTAGAAATGTTGGCGGCATGGCTCGAAATGTTGGCGGCATGGCTCGATATGTTGGCGGCATGGCTCGAAATGTTGGCGGCAAAGCTCGAAATGTTGGCGGCATGGCTCGAAATGGCGGCATGACTCGAAATGTTGGCGGCATGGCTCGAAGTGTTGGCGGCATAGCTCGAAATGTTGGCGGCATGGCTCGAAATGATGGCGGCATGGCTCAAAATGTTGGCGGCATGGCTCGAAATGTTGGCGGCATGGTTCAAAATGTTGGCGGCACGGCTCGAAATGTTGACGGCATGGCTCGAAATGTTGGCGGCATTGCTCGAAATGTTGGCGGCATGGCTCGAAATGTTGGCGGCATTGCTCGAAATGTTGGCGGCATGGCTCGAAATGTTGGCGGCATGACTCGAAGTGTTGGCGGCTGGCTCGAGGTGTTAGCGGAATAGCTCGAAATGTTGGCGGCATGGTTAAAAATGTTGGCGGCATGGCTTGAAATGTTGGCGTCATGGCTCGAAGCTTTGGCGGCATAGCTAGAAATGTTGGCGGCATGGCTCGAAATGTTGGCGGCATGGCTCGAAATGTTGGCGGCATGACTCGAAATGTTGGCGGCATGGCTCGAAATGAAGGCGGCATTGCTCGAAATGTTGGCGGCATGGCTCGAAATGTTGGCGGCATAGCTCGAAATGTTGGCGGCATGGCTCGAATGTTGGCGGCATAGCTCGAAATGTTGGCGGCATAGCTCGAAATGCTGGCGGCATGGCTCGAAATGTTGGCGGCATTGCTCGAAATGTTGGCGGCATTTCTCGAAATGTTGGCGGCATTGCTAGAAATGTTGGCGGCATGGCTCGAAATGTTGGCGGCATAGCTCGAAATGCTGGCGGCATGGCTCGAAATGTTGGCGGCATTGCTCGAGGTGTTGGCGTCATGGCTCGAAATGTTACGGCATGGCTCGAAATGTTGGCGGCATGGCTCGAAATGTTGGCGGCATGGCTCGAAATGTTGGCGGCATGGCTCGAAATGTTGGCGGCATGGCTCAAAATGTTGGCGGCATGGCTCGAAATGTTGGCGGCATGGCTCGAAATGTTGGCGGCATGTCTCGAAATGTTGGCGGCATGGCTCGAAGTGTTGGCGGCATGGCTCGAGGTGTTAGCGGAATGGCTCGAAATGTTGGCGGCATGGCTCGAAGTGTTGGCGGCATAGCTAGAAATGTTGGCGGCATGGCTCGAAGTGTTGGCGGCATGGCTCGAGGTGTTAGCGGAATGGCTCGAAATGTTGGCGGCATGGCTCGAAGTGTTGGCGGCACGGCTCGAGGTGTTAGCGGAATGACTCGAAATGTTGACGGCATGGCTCGAAATGTTGACGGCATGGCTCGAATGTTTGCGGCATGGCTCGAAATGTTGGCGGCATGACTCGAAATGTTGACGGCATGGCTCGAAATGTTGGCGGCATGGTACGAAATGTTGGCGGCATGGCTCGAGATGATGACGGCATGGCTCGATATGTTGGCGGCATGGCTCGAAATGTTGGCGGCATGACTCGAAATGTTGACGGCATGGCTCGAAATGTTGGCGGCATGGCTCCAAATGTTGGCGGCATGGCTCCAAATGTTGGCGGCGTGGCTCCAAATGTTGGCGGCTTGGCTCGAAATGTTGGCGACATGGATCGAAATGTTGGCGGCATGGCTCGAAGTGTTGGCGGCATGGTTCGAAATGTTGGCGGCATGGCTCAAAGTGTTGACGGCATGGCTAGAAATGTTGGCGGCATGGCTAGAAATGTTGGCGGCATGGTTCGATATGTTGGCGGCATGGCTCGAAATGTTGGCGGGATGGCTCGAAATGTTGGCGGCGTGGCTCCAAATGTTGGCGGGATGGCTCGAAATGTTAGCGGCTTTTTTTGAAATGTTGGCGGCATGGCTCGAAATGTTGGCGGCATGGCTCGAAATGTTGGCGGCATGGCTCAAAGTGTTGACGGCATGGCTAGAAATGTTGGCGGCATGGCTCGAAATGTTGGCGACATGGCTCGAAATGTTGGCGGCATGGCTCGAAATGTTAGCGACTTTTTTTGAAATGTTGGCGGCATGGTTCGAAATGTTGGCGGCATGGCTCGAAATGTTGGCGGCATGGCTGGAAATGTTGGCGGCATTGCTCGAAATGTTGGCGGCATGGCTCGAAATGTTGGCGGCAATGCTCGAAATAACGGCATGACTCGAAATGTTGGCAGCATGGCTAGAAGTGTTGGCGCATAGCTCGAAATGTTGGCGGCATGGCTCGAAATGTTGGCGGCATGGCTCGAAATGTTGGCGGCATGGCTCGAAATGTTGGCGGCATGGCTCGAAATGTTGGCGGCATGACTCGAAATGTTGGCGGCATGGCTCGAAATGATGGCGGCATGGCTCGAAATGTTGGCGGCATGGCTCGAAATGTTGCGGCATGGCTCCAAATGTTGGCGGCATGGCTCGAAATGTTGGCGGCATGGCTCGAAATGTTGGCGGCATCGCTCGAAATGTTGGCAGCATGGCTCGAAATGTTGGCGGCATGGCTCGAAATGTTGGCGGCATACCTGGAAAAGTTGGCGGCATGGCTCGAAATGTTGGCGGCATGGCTCGAAATGTTGGCGGCATGGCTCGAAATGTTGGCGGCATGGCTGTAAATGTTGGCGGCATGGCTCGAAATGTTGGCGGCATGGCTCGAAATGTTGGCGGCGTGGCATGAAATGTTGGCGGCATGGCTCGAAATGTTGGCGGAATGGCTGGAAATGTTGGCGGCATGGCTCGAAATGTTGGCGGCGTGGCACGAAATGTTGGCGGCATGGCTCGAAATGTTGGCGGAATGGCTGGAAATGTTGGCGGCATGGCTCGAAATGTTGGCGGCATGGCTCAAAATGTTAGCGGCATGGCTCGAAATGTTGGCGTCATGGCTCGAAATGTTGGCGGCATGGCTCGAAATGTTGGCGGCGTGGCACGAAATGTTGGCGGCATGGCTCGAAATGTTGGCGGAATGGCTGGAAATGTTGGCGGCATGGCTCGAAATGTTGGCGGCATGGCTCAAAATGTTAGCGGCATGGCTCGAAATGTTGGCGTCATGGCTCGAAATGTTGGCGGCATGTCTCAAAATGTTTTCGGCATGGCTTGACATGTTGGCGGCATGGCTCGAAGTGTTGGCGGCATAGCTAGAAATGTTGGCGGCATGGCTCGAAATGTTGGCGGCATGGCTCGATATGTTGGCGGCATGGCTCGAAATGTTGGCGGCAAAGGTCGAAATGTTGGCGGCATGGCTCGAAATGGCGGCATGACTCGAAATGTTGGCGGCATGGCTCGAAGTGTTGGCGGCATAGCTCGAAATGTTGGCGGCATGGCTCGAAATGATGGCGGCATGGCTCAAAATGTTGGCGGCATGGCTCGAAATGTTGGCGGCATGGTTCAAAATGTTGGCGGCACGGCTCGAAATGTTGGCGGCATGGCTCGAAATGTTGGCGGCATTGCTCGAAATGTTGGCGGCATGGCTCGAAATGTTGGCGGCATTGCTCGAAATGTTGGCGGCATGGCTCGAAATGTTGGCGGCATGACTCGAAGTGTTGGCGGCTGGCCCGAGGTGTTAGCGGAATGGCTCGAAATGTTGGCGGCATGGCTCAAAATGTTGGCGGCATGGCTTGAAATGTTGGCGGCATGGCTCGAAGCTTTGGCGGCATAGCTAGAAATGTTGGCGGCATGGCTCGAAATGTTGGCGGCATGGCTCGAAATGTTGGCGGCATGACTCGAAATGTTGGCGGCATGGCTCGAAATGTTGGCGGCATTGCTCGAAATGTTGGCGGCATGGCTCGAAATGTTGGCGGCATAGCTCGAAATGTTGGCGGCATGGCTCGAAATGTTGGCGGCATAGCTCGAAATGTTGGCGGCATAGCTCGAAATGCTGGCGGCATGGCTCGAAATGTTGGCGGCATTGCTCGAAATGTTGGCGGCATTTCTCGAAATGTTGGCGGCATTGCTAGAAATGTTGGCGGCATGGCTCGAAATGTTGGCGGCATAGCTCGAAATGTTGGCGGCATAGCTCGAAATGCTGGCGGCATGGCTCGAAATGTTGGCGGCATTGCTAGAAATGTTGGCGGCATGGCTCGAAATATTGGCGGCATGGCTCGAAATGTTGGCGGCATGGTTCGAAATGTTGGCGGCATGGCTCGAAATGTGGGCGGCATGGCTCGAAATGTTGGCGGCATAGCTCGAAATATTTGCGGCATGGCTCGAAATGTTGGCGGCATGGCTCGAAATGTTCGCAGCATGGCTCGAAATGTTGGCGGCATGGCTCAAAGTGTTGGCGGCATGGCTCGAGGTGTTAGCGGAATGGCTCGAAATGTTGGCGGCATGGCTCAAAATGTTGGCGGCATGGCTTGAAATGTTGGCGGCATGGCTAGAAGCTTTGGCGGCATAGCTAGAAATGTTGGCGGCATGGCTCAAAATGATGACGGCATGGCTCGAAATGTTGGCGGCATGACTCAAAATGATAACGGCATGGCTCGAAATGTTGGCGACATGGCTCGAAGTGTTGGCGACATGGCTCGAAATGTTGGCGGCATGGCTCGAAGTGTGGCGGCGTGGCTCGAAATGTTGGCGGCATGGCTCGAAATTTTGGAGGCGTGGCTCTAAATGTTGGCGGCATGGCTCGAAGTGTTGGCGGCGTGGCTCGAAATGTTGGCGGCATGGCTCGAAACCTTGGCGGCATGGCTCTAAATTTTGGCGGCATGGCTCCAAATGTTGGCGGCATGACTCGAAATGTTGACGTCATGGCTCGAAATGTTGACGGCATGGCTCGAAATGTTTGCGGCATGGCTCGAAATGTTGGCGGCATGACTCGAAATGTTGACGGCATGGCTCAAAATGTGGCGGCATGGTACGAAATGTTTGCGGCATGGCTCGAAATGATGACGGCATGGCTCGAAATGTTGGCGGCATGGCTCCAAATGTTGGCGGCATGGCTCGAAATGTTGGCGGCATGGTTCAAAATGTTGGCGGCACGGCTCGAAATGTTGGCGGCATGGCTCGAAATGTTGGCGGCATTGCTCGAAATGTTGGCGGCATGGCTCGAAATGTTGGCGGCATTGCTCGAAATGTTGGCGGCATGGCTCGAAATGTTGGCGGCATGACTCGAAGTGTTGGCGGCTGGCTCGAGGTGTTAGCGGAATGGCTCGAAATGTTGGCGGCATGGCTCGAAATGTTGGCGGCATGGCTCGAAATGTTGGCGGCATGGCTCGAAATGTTGGCGGCATGGCTCGAAATGTTGGCGGCATGACTCGAAATGTTGGCGGCATGGCTCGAAATGATGGCGGCATGGCTCGAAATGTTGGCGGCATGGCTCGAAATGTTGGCGGCATGGCTCCAAATGTTGGCGGCATGGCTAGAAATGTTGCCGGCATGGCTCGAAATGTTGGCGGCATCGCTCGAAATGTTGCAGCATGGCTAGAAGTGTTGGCGGCATAGCTCGAAATGTTGGCGGCATGGCTCGAAATTTTGGCGGCATGGCTCCAAATGTTGGCGGCATGGCTCGAAATGTTGGCGGCATGGCTCGAAATGTTGGCGGCATCGCTCGAAATGTTGGCAGCATGGCTCGAAATGTTGGCGGCATGGCTCGAAATGTTGGCGGCATACCTGGAAAAGTTGGCGGCATGGCTCGAAATGTTGGCGGCATGGCTGTAAATGTTGGCGGCATGGCTCGAAATGTTGGCGGCATGGCTCGAAATGTTGTCGGCGTGGCACGAAATGTTGGCGGCATGGCTCGAAATGTTGGGCGGAATGGCTGGAAATGTTGGCGGCATGGCTCGAAATGTTGGCGGCATGGCTCAAAATGTTAGCGGCATGGCTCGAAATGTTGGCGTCATGGCTCGAAATGTTGGCGGCGTGTCTCGAAATGTTGGCGGCATGGCTCGAAGTGTTGGCGGCATTGCTCGAGGTGTTAGCGGCATGGCTCAAATGTTTTCGGCATGGCTTGACATGTTGGCGGCATGGCTCGAAGTGTTGGCGGCATAGCTAGAAATGTTGGCGGCATGGCTCGAAATGTTGGCGGCATGGCTCGATATGTTGGCGGCATGGCTCGAAATGTTGGCGGCAAAGCTCGAAATGTTGGCGGCATGGCTCGAAATGGCGGCATGACTCGAAATGTTGGCGGCATGGCTCGAAGTGTTGGCGGCATAGCTCGAAATGTTGGCGGCATGGCTCGAAATGATGGCGGCATGGCTCAAAGTGTTGGCGGCATGGCTCGAAATGTTGGCGGCATGGTTCAAAATGTTGGCGGCACGGCTCGAAATGTTGGCGGCATGGCTCGAAATGTTGGCGGCATTGCTCGAAATGTTGGCGGCATGGCTCGAAATGTTGGCGGCATTGCTCGAAATGTTGGCGGCATGGCTCGAAATGTTGGCGGCATGACTCGAAGTGTTGGCGGCTGGCTCGAGGTGTTAGCGGAATGGCTCGAAATGTTGGCGGCATGGCTCAAAATGTTGGCTGCATGGCTTGAAATGTTGGCGGCATGGCTCGAAGCTTTGGCGGCATAGCTAGAAATGTTGGCGGCATGGCTCGAAATGTTGGCGGCATGGCTCGAAATGTTGGCGGCATGACTCGAAATGTTGGCGGCATGGCTCGAAATGTTGGCGGCATTGCTCGAAATGTTGGCGGCATGGCTCGAAATGTTGGCGGCATAGCTCGAAATGTTGGCGGCATGGCTCGAAATGTTGGCGGCATAGCTCGAAATGTTGGCGGCATAGCTCGAAATGCTGGCGGCATGGCTCGAAATGTTGGCGGCATTGCTCGAAATGTTGGCGGCATTTCTCGAAATGTTGGCGGCATGGCTCAAAATGTTAGCGGCATGGCTCGAAATGTTGGCGTCATGGCTCGAAATGTTGGCGGCATGGCTCGAAATGTTGGCGGCGTGGCACGAAATGTTGGCGGCATGGCTCGAAATGTTGGCGGAATGGCTGGAAATGTTGGCGGCATGGCTCGAAATGTTGGCGGCATGGCTCAAAATGTTAGCGGCATGGCTCGAAATGTTGGCGTCATGGCTCGAAATGTTGGCGGCATGTCTCAAAATGTTTTCGGCATGGCTTGACATGTTGGCGGCATGGCTCGAAGTGTTGGCGGCATAGCTAGAAATGTTGGCGGCATGGCTCGAAATGTTGGCGGCATGGCTCGATATGTTGGCGGCATGGCTCGAAATGTTGGCGGCAAAGCTCGAAATGTTGGCGGCATGGCTCGAAATGGCGGCATGACTCGAAATGTTGGCGGCATGGCTCGAAGTGTTGGCGGCATAGCTCGAAATGTTGGCGGCATGGCTCGATATGATGGCGGCATGGCTCAAAATGTTGGCGGCATGGCTCGAAATGTTGGCGGCATGGTTCAAAATGTTGGCGGCACGGCTCGAAATGTTGGCGGCATGGCTCGAAATGTTGGCGGCATTGCTCGAAATGTTGGCGGCATGGCTCGAAATGTTGGCGGCATTGCTCGAAATGTTGGCGGCATGGCTCGAAATGTTGGCGGCATGACTCGAAGTGTTGGCGGCTGGCCCGAGGTGTTAGCGGAATGGCTCGAAATGTTGGCGGCATGGCTCAAAATGTTGGCGGCATGGCTTGAAATGTTGGCGGCATGGCTCGAAGCTTTGGCGGCATAGCTAGAAATGTTGGCGGCATGGCTCGAAATGTTGGCGGCATGGCTCGAAATGTTGGCGGCATGACTCGAAATGTTGGCGGCATGGCTCGAAATGTTGGCGGCATTGCTCGAAATGTTGGCGGCATGGTTCGAAATGTTGGCGGCATAGCTCGAAATGTTGGCGGCATGGCTCGAAATGTTGGCGGCATAGCTCGAAATGTTGGCGGCATAGCTCGAAATGCTGGCGGCATGGCTCGAAATGTTGGCGGCATTGCTCGAAATGTTGGCGGCATTTCTCGAAATGTTGGCGGCATTGCTAGAAATGTTGGCGGCATGGCTCGAAATGTTGGCGGCATAGCTCGAAATGTTGGCGGCATAGCTCGAAATGCTGGCGGCATGGCTCGAAATGTTGGCGGCATTGCTAGAAATGTTGGCGGCATGGCTCGAAATATTGGCGGCATGGCTCGAAATGTTGGCGGCATGGTTCGAAATGTTGGCGGCATGGCTCGAAATGTGGGCGGCATGGCTCGAAATGTTGGCGGCATAGCTCGAAATATTTGCGGCATGGCTCGAAATGTTGGCGGCATGGCTCGAAATGTTCGCAGCATGGCTCGAAATGTTGGCGGCATGGCTCAAAGTGTTGGCGGCATGGCTCGAGGTGTTAGCGGAATGGCTCGAAATGTTGGCGGCATGGCTCAAAATGTTGGCGGCATGGCTTGAAATGTTGGCGGCATGGCTAGAAGCTTTGGCGGCATAGCTAGAAATGTTGGCGCCATGGCTCAAAATGATGACGGCATGGCTCGAAATGTTGGCGGCATGGCTCAAAATGATAACGGCATGGCTCGAAATGTTGGCGACATGGCTCGAAGTGTTGGCGACATGGCTCGAAATGTTGGCGGCATGGCTCGAAGTGTTGGCGGCGTGGCTCGAAATGTTGGCGGCATGGCTCGAAATTTTGGAGGCGTGGCTCTAAATGTTGGCGGCATGGCTCGAAGTGTTGGCGGCGTGGCTCGAAATGTTGGCGGCATGGCTCGAAACCTTGGCGGCATGGCTCTAAATTTTGGCGGCATGGCTCCAAATGTTGGCGGCATGACTCGAAATGTTGACGTCATGGCTCGAAATGTTGACGGCATGGCTCGAAATGTTTGCGGCATGGCTCGAAATGTTGGCGGCATGACTCGAAATGTTGACGGCATGGCTCAAAATGTTGGCGGCATGGTACGAAATGTTGGCGGCATGGCTCGAAATGATGACGGCATGGCTCGAAATGTTGGCGGCATGGCTCCAAATGTTGGCGGCATGGCTCGAAATGTTGGCGGCATGGTTCAAAATGTTGGCGGCACGGCTCGAAATGTTGGCGGCATGGCTCGAAATGTTGGCGGCATTGCTCGAAATGTTGGCGGCATGGCTCGAAATGTTGGCGGCATTGCTCGAAATGTTGGCGGCATGGCTCGAAATGTTGGCGGCATGACTCGAAGTGTTGGCGGCTGGCTCGAGGTGTTAGCGGAATGGCTCGAAATGTTGGCGGCATGGCTCGAAATGTTGGCGGCATGGCTCGAAATGTTGGCGGCATGGCTCGAAATGTTGGCGGCATGGCTCGAAATGTTGGCGGCATGACTCGAAATGTTGGCGGCATGGCTCGAAATGATGGCGGCATGGCTCGAAATGTTGGCGGCATGGCTCGAAATGTTGGCGGCATGGCTCCAAATGTTGGCGGCATGGCTAGAAATGTTGCCGGCATGGCTCGAAATGTTGGCGGCATCGCTCGAAATGTTGGCAGCATGGCTAGAAGTGTTGGCGGCATAGCTCGAAATGTTGGCGGCATGGCTCGAAATTTTGGCGGCATGGCTCCAAATGTTGGCGGCATGGCTCGAAATGTTGGCGGCATGGCTCGAAATGTTGGCGGCATTGCTCGAAATGTTGGCAGCATGGCTCGAAATGTTGGCGGCATGGCTCGAAATGTTGGCGGCATACCTGGAAAAGTTGGCGGCATGGCTCGAAATGTTGGCGGCATGGCTGTAAATGTTGGCGGCATGGCTCGAAATGTTGGCGGCATGGCTCGAAATGTTGTCGGCGTGGCACGAAATGTTGGCGGCATGGCTCGAAATGTTGGCGGAATGGCTGGAAATGTTGGCGGCATGGCTCGAAATGTTGGCGGCATGGCTCAAAATGTTAGCGGCATGGTTCGAAATGTTGGCGTCATGGCTCGAAATGTTGGCGGCGTGTCTCGAAATGTTGGCGGCATGGCTCGAAGTGTTGGCGGCATTGCTCGAGGTGTTAGCGGCATGGCTCAAAATGTTTTCGGCATGGCTTGACATGTTGGCGGCATGGCTCGAAGTGTTGGCGGCATAGCTAGAAATGTTGGCGGCATGGCTCGAAATGTTGGCGGCATGGCTCGATATGTTGGCGGCATGGCTCGAAATGTTGGCGGCAAAGCTCGAAATGTTGGCGGCATGGCTCGAAATGGCGGCATGACTCGAAATGTTGGCGGCATGGCTCGAAGTGTTGGCGGCATAGCTCGAAATGTTGGCGGCATGGCTCGAAATGATGGCGGCATGGCTCAAAGTGTTGGCGGCATGGCTCGAAATGTTGGCGGCATGGTTCAAAATGTTGGCGGCACGGCTCGAAATGTTGGCGGCATGGCTCGAAATGTTGGCGGCATTGCTCGAAATGTTGGCGGCATGGCTCGAAATGTTGGCGGCATTGCTCGAAATGTTGGCGGCATGGCTCGAAATGTTGGCGGCATGACTCGAAGTGTTGGCGGCTGGCTCGAGGTGTTAGCGGAATGGCTCGAAATGTTGGCGGCATGGCTCAAAATGTTGGCTGCATGGCTTGAAATGTTGGCGGCATGGCTCGAAGCTTTGGCGGCATAGCTAGAAATGTTGGCGGCATGGCTCGAAATGTTGGCGGCATGGCTCGAAATGTTGGCGGCATGACTCGAAATGTTGGCGGCATGGCTCGAAATGTTGGCGGCATTGCTCGAAATGTTGGCGGCATGGCTCGAAATGTTGGCGGCATAGCTCGAAATGTTGGCGGCATGGCTCGAAATGTTGGCGGCATAGCTCGAAATGTTGGCGGCATAGCTCGAAATGCTGGCGGCATGGCTCGAAATGTTGGCGGCATTGCTCGAAATGTTGGCGGCATTTCTCGAAATGTTGGCGGCATTGCTAGAAATGTTGGCGGCATGGCTCGAAATGTTGGCAGCATAGCTCGAAATGTTGGCGGCATAGCTCGGCATGGCTCGAAATGTTGGCGGCATTGCTAGAAATGTTGGCGGCATGGCTCGAAATATTGGCGGCATGGCTCGAAATATTGGCGGCATGGCTCGAAATGTTGGCGGCATGGTTAGAAATGTTGGCGGCATGGCTCGAAATGTGGGCGGCATGGCTCGAAATGTTGGCGGCATAGCTCGAAATATTTGCGGCATGGCTCGAAATGTTGGCGGCATGGCTCGAAATGTTCGCAGCATGGCTCGAAATGTTGGCGGCATGGCTCAAAATGTTGGCGGCATGGCTCGAGGTGTTAGCGGAATGGCTCGAAATGTTGGCGGCATGGCTCAAAATGTTGGCGGCATGGCTTGAAATGTTGGCGGCATGGCTAGAAGCTTTGGCGGCATAGCTAGAAATGTTGGCGGCATGGCTCAAAATGATGACGGCATGGCTCGAAATGTTGGCGGCATGGCTCAAAATGATAACGGCATGGCTCGAAATGTTGGCGACATGGCTCGAAGTGTTGGCGACATGGTTCGAAATGTTGGCGGCATGGCTCGAAGTGTTGGCGGCGTGGCTCGAAATGTTGGCGGCATGGCTCGAAATTTTGGAGGCGTGGCTTTAAATGTTGGCGGCATGGCTCGAAGTGTTGGCGGCGTGGCTCGAAATGTTGGCGGCATGGCTCGAAACCTTGGCGGCATGGCTCTAAATTTTGGCGGCATGGCTCCAAATGTTGGCGGCATGACTCGAAATGTTGACGGCATGGCTCGAAATGTTGACGGCATGGCTCGAAATGTTTGCGGCATGGCTCGAAATGTTGGCGGCATGACTCGAAATGTTGACGGCATGGCTCAAAATGTTGGCGGCATGGTACGAAATGTTGGCGGCATGGCTCGAAATGATGACGGCATGGCTCGAAATGTTGGCGGCATGGCTCCAAATGTTGGCGGCATGGCTCGAAATGTTGGCGGCATGACTCGAAATGTTGACGGCATGGCTCGAAATGTTGGCGGCATGGCTCCAAATGTTGGCGGCATGGCTCCAAATGTTGGCGGCGTGGCTCCAAATGTTGGCGGCTTGGCTCGAAATGTTGGCGGCATGGCTCGAAATGTTGGCGGAATGGCTCGAAGTGTTGGCGGCATGGTTCGAAATGTTGGCGGCATGGCTCAAAGTGTTGACGGCATGGCTAGAAATGTTGGCGGCATGGCTAGAAATGTTGGCGGCATGGTTCGATATGTTGGCGGCATGGCTCGAAATGTTGGCGGGATGGCTCGAAACGTTGGCGGCGTGGCTCCAAATGTTGGCGGCATGGCTCGAAATGTTAGCGGCTTTTTTTGAAATGTTGGCGTCATGGCTCGAAATGTTGGCGGCATGGCTCGAAATGTTGGCGGCATGGCTCAAAGTGTTGACGGCATGGCTAGAAATGTTGGCGGCATGGCTCGAAATGTTGGCGACATGGCTCGAAATGTTGGCGGCATGGCTCGAAATGTTAGCGGCTTTTTTTGAAATGTTGGCGGCATGGCTCGAAATTTTGGCGGCATGGCTCGAAATGTTGACGGCATGGCTCGAAATGTTGGCGGCATGGCTCCAAATGTTGGCGGCATGGCTCCAAATGTTGGCGGCGTGGCTCCAAATGTTGGCGGCTTGGCTCGAAATGTTGGCGGCATGGCTCGAAATGTTGGCGGCATGGCTCGAAATGTTGGCGGGATGGCTCGAAACGTTGGCGGCGTGGCTCCAAATGTTGGCGGCATGGCTCGAAATGTTAGCGGCTTTTTTTGAAATGTTGGCGTCATGGCTCGAAATGTTGGCGGCATGGCTCGAAATGTTGGCGGCATGGCTCAAAGTGTTGACGGCATGGCTAGAAATGTTGGCGGCATGGCTCGAAATGTTGGCGACATGGCTCGAAATGTTGGCGGCATGGCTCGAAATGTTAGCGGCTTTATTTGCAATGTTGGCGGCATGGCTCGAAATTTTGGCGGCATGGCTCGAAATGTTGGCGGCATGGCTAGAAATGTTGGCGGCATTGCTCGAAATGTTGGCGGCATGGCTCGAAATGTTGGCGGCATGGCTCGAAATAACGGCATGACTCGAAATGTTGGCGGCATGGCTAGAAGTGTTGGCGTCATAGCTCGAAATGTTGGCGGCATGGCTCGAAATGTTGGCGGCATGGCTCGAAATGTTGGCGGCATGGCTCGAAATGTTGGCGGCATTGCTCGAAATGTTGGCGGCATGGCTCGAAATGTTGGCGGCATGGCTCGAAATAACGGCATGACTCGAAATGTTGGCGGCATGGCTAGAAGTGTTGGCGTCATAGCTCGAAATGTTGGCGGCATGGCTCGAAATGTTGGCGGCATGGCTCGAAATGTTGGCGGCATGGCTCGAAATGTTGGCGGCATGGCTCGAAATGTTGGCGGCATGACTCGAAATGTGTGCGGCATGGCTCGAAATGATGGCGGCATGGCTCGAAATGTTGGCGGCATGGCTCGAAATGTTGGCGGCATGACTCGAAATGTGTGCGGCATGGCTCGAAATGATGGCCGCATGGCTCGAAATGTTGGCGGCATGGCTCGAAATGTTGGCGGCATGGCTCCAAATGTTGGCGGCATGGCTCGAAATGTTGGCGGCATGGCTCTAAATGTTGGCGGCATAGCTCGAAATGTTGGCAGCATGGCTCGAAATGTTGGCGGCATACCTGGAAAAGTTGGCGGCATGGCTCAAAATGTTGGCGGCATGGCTCGAAATGTTGGCGGCGTGGCACGAAATGTTGGCGGCCTGGCTCGATATGTTGGCGGCATGGCTCGAGGTGTTGGCGGCATGGCTCGAAATGTTGGCGGCATGGCTCGAAATGTTGGCGGCATGGCTCGAAATGTTGGCGGCATGGCTCGAAATGTTGGCGGCGTGGCACGAAATGTTGGCGGCATGGCTCGAAATGTTGCCGGCATGGCTGGAAATGTTGGCGGCATGGCTCGAAGTGTTGGCGGCATAGCTCGATATGTTGGCGGCATGGCTCGAAATGTTGGCGGCAAGGCTCGAAATGTTGGCGGCATGGCTCGAAATGGCGGCATGACTCGAAATGTTGGCGGCATGGCTCGAACTGTTGGCGGCATAGCTCGAAATGTTGGCGGCATGGCTCGAAATGATGGTGGCATGGCTCAAAATGTTGGCGGCATGGCTCGAAATGTTGGCGGCATGGTTTAAAATGTTGGCGGCACGGCTCGAAATGTTGGCGGCATGGCTCGAAATGTTGGCGGCATTGTTCGAAATGTTGGCGGCATGGCTCGAAATGTTGGCGGCATTGCTCGAAATGTTGGCGGCATGGCTCGAAATGTTGGCGGCATGACTCGAAGTGTTGGCGGCATGGCTCGAGGTGTTAGCGGAATGGCTCGAAATGTTGGCGGCATGGCTCAAAATGTAGGCGGCATGGCTTGAAATGTTGGCGGCATGGCTCGAAGCTTTGGCGGCATAGCTAGAAATGTTGGCGGCATGGCTCGAAATGTTGGCGGCATGGCTCGAAATGTTGGCGGCATGACTCGAAATGTTGGCGGCATGGCTCGAAATGTTGGCGGCATTGCTCGAAATGTTGGCGGCATGGCTCGAAATGTTGGCGGCATAGCTCGAAATGTTGGCGGCATAGCTCGAAATGCTGGCGCCATGGCTCGAAATGTTGGCGGCATTGCTAGAAATGTTAGCGGCATGGCTCGAAATGTTGGCGGCATAGCTTGAAATGTTGGCGGCATAGCTCGAAATGCTGGCGGCATGGCTCGAAATGTTGGCGGCATTGCTAGAAATGTTGGCGGCATGGCTCGAAATGTTGGCGGCATGGCACGAAATGTTGGCGGCATGGCTCGAAATGTTGGCGGCATGGCTCGAAATATTGGCGGCATGGCTCGAAATGTTGGCGGCATGGTTCGAAATGTTGGCGGCATGGCTCGAAATGTGGGCGGCATGGCTCTAAATGTTGGCGGCATAGCTCGAAATATTTGCGGCATGGCTCGAAATGTTGGCGGCATGGCTCGAAATGTTCGCAGCATTGCTCGAAATGTTGGCGGCATGGTTCAAAGTGTTGGCGGCATGGCTCGAAATGATGGCGGCATGGCTCGAAATGTTGGCGGCATGGCCCGAAATGTTGGCGGCATGGCTCAAAATGTTGGCGGCATGGCTCGAAATGTTGGCGGCATGGCTCGAAATGTTGGCGGCATAGCTCGAAATGTTGGCGGCATGGGTCAAAATGTTGGCGGCATGGCTCGAAATGTTGGCGGCATGGCTGGAAATGTTGGCGGCATGGCTCGAAATGTTGGCGGCATGGCTCAAAATGTTGGCGGCGTGGCACGAAATGTTGGCGGCCTGGCTCGAAATGTTGGCGGCATGGCTCGAGGTGTTGGCGTCATGGCTCGAAATGTTACGGCATGGCTCGAAATGTTGGCTGCATGGCTGGAAGTGTTGGCGGCATGGCTCAAAATGTTGGCGGCATTGCTCGAAATGTTGGCAGCGTGGGCACGAAATGTTGGCGGCATGGCTCGAAATGTTGGCGGCATGGCTCGAAATGTTGGCGGCATGGCTCGAAATGTTGGCGGCATGGCTCAAAATGTTGGCAGCATGGCTCGAAATGTTGGCGGCATGGCTCGAAATGTTGGCGGCATGTCTCGAAATGTTGGCGGCATGGCTCGAAGTGTTGGCGGCATGGCTCGAGGTGTTAGCGGAATGGCTCGAATAGTTGGCGGCATGGTTCGAAGTGTTGGCGACATGGCTCGAGGTGTTAGCGGAATGGCTTGACATGTTGGCGGCATGGCTCGAAGTGTTGGCGGCATAGCTAGAAATGTTGGCGGCATAGCTCGAAGTGTTGGCGGCATGGCTCGAGGTGTTAGCGGAATGGCTCGAAATGTTGGCGGCATGGCTCGAAGTGTTGGCGGCACGGCTCGAGGTGTTAGCGGAATGACTCGAAATGTTGGCGGCATGACTCGAAATGTTGACGGCATGGCTCGAAATGTTGGCGGCATGGTACGAAATGTTGGCGGCATGGCTCGAAATGATGACGGCATGGCTCGAAATGTTGGCGGCATTGCTCGAAATGTTGGCGGCATGACTCGAAATGTTGACGGCATGGCTCGAAATGTTGGCGGCATGGCTCCAAATGTTGGCGGCATGGCTCCAAATGTTGGCGGCGTGGCTCCAAATGTTGGCGGCTTGGCTCGAAATGTTGGCGACATGGCTCGAAATGTTGGCGGCATGGCTCGAAGTGTTGGCGGCATGGTTCGAAATGTTGGCGGCATGGCTCAAAGTGTTGACGGCATGGCTAGAAATGTTGGCGGCATGGCTAGAAATGTTGGAGGCATGGTTCGATATGTTGGCGGCATGGCTCGAAATGTTGGCGGGATGGCTCGAAACGTTGGCGGCGTGGCTCCAAATGTTGGCGGGGATGGCTCGAAATGTTAGCGGCTTTTTTTGAAATGTTGGCGGCATGGCTCGAAATGTTGGCGGCATGGCTCGAAATGTTGGCGGCATGGCTCAAAGTGTTGACGGCATGGCTAGAAATGTTGGCGGCATGGCTCGAAATGTTGGCGACATGGCTCGAAATGTTGGCGGCATGGCTCGAAATGTTAGCGGCTTTTTTTGAAATGTTGGCGGCATGGTTCGAAATGTTGGCGGCATGTCTCGAAATGTTTGCGGCATGGCTGGAAATGTTGGCGGCATTGCTCGAAATGTTGGCGGCATGGCTCGAAATGTTGGCGGCAATGCTCGAAATAACGGCATGACTCGGAATGTTGGCAGCATGGCTAGATGTGTTGGCGGCATAGCTCGAAATGTTGGCGGCATGGCTCGAAATGTTGGCGGCATGGCTCGAAATGTTGGCGGCATGGCTCGAAATGTTGGCGGCATGGCTCAAAATGTTGGCGGCATGACTCGAAATGTTGGCGGCATGGCTCGAAATGATGGCGGCATGGCTCGAAATGTTGGCGGCATGGCTCGAAATGTTGGCGGCATGGCTCGAAATGATGGCGGCATGGCTCGAAATGTTGGCGGCATGGCTCGAAATGTTGGCGGCATGGCTCGAAATATTGGCGGCATGGCTCGAAATGTTGGCGGCATGGTTCGAAATGTTGGCGGCATGGCTCGAAATGTGGGCGGCATGGCTCGAAATGTTGGCGGCATAGCTCGAAATATTTGCGGCATGGCTCGAAATGTTGGCGGCATGGCTCGAAATGTTCGCAGCATGGCTCGAAATGTTGGCGGCATGACGGCAGGGCTCGAAATGTTGGCGGCATGGCTCCAAATGTTGGCGGCATGGTCCAAATGTTGGCGGCGTGGCTCCAAATGTTGGCGGCTTGGCTCGAAATGTTGGCGACATGGCTCGAAATGTTGGCGGCATGGCTCGAAGTGTTGGCGGCATGGTTCGAAATGTTGGCGGCATGGCTCAAAGTGTTGACGGCATGGCTAGAAATGTTGGCGGCATGGCTAGAAATGTTGGCGGCATGGTTCGATATGTTGGCGGCATGGCTCGAAATGTTGGCGGGATGGCTCGAAACGTTGGCGGCGTGGCTCCAAATGTTGGCGGGATGGCTCGAAATGTTAGCGGCTTTTTTTGAAATGTTGGCGGCATGGCTCGAAATGTTGGCGGCATGGCTCGAAATGTTGGCGGCATGGTTCAAAGTGTTGACGGCATGGCTAGAAATGTTGGCGGCATGGCTCGAAATGTTGGCGACATGGCTCGAAATGTTGGCGGCATGGCTCGAAATGTTAGCGGCTTTTTTTGAAATGTTGGCGGCATGGTTCGAAATGTTGGCGGCATGGCTCGAAATGTTGGCGGCATGGCTGAAATGTTGGCGGCATTGCTCGAAATGTTGGCGGCATGGCTCGAAATGTTGGCGGCAATGCTCGAAATAACGGCATGGCTCGAAATGTTGGCAGCATGGCTAGAAGTGTTGGCGGCATAGCTCGAAATGTTGGCGGCATGGCTCGAAATGTAGGCGGCATGGCTCGAAATGTTGGCGGCATGGCTCGAAATGTTGGCGGCATGGCTCGAAATGTTGGCGGCATGACTCGAAATGTTGGCGGCATGGCTCGAAATGATGGCAGCATGGCTCGAAATGTTGGCGGCATGGCTCGAAATGTTGGCGGCATGGCTCCAAATGTTGGCGGCATGGCTCGAAATGTTGGCGGCATCGCTCGAAATGTTGGCAGCATGGCTCGAAATGTTGGCGGCATGGCTCCAAATGTTGGCGGCATACCTGGAAAAGTTGGCGGCATGGCTCGAAATGTTGGCGGCATGGCTCGAAATGTTGGCGGCATGGCTGTAAATGTTGGCGGCATGGCTCGAAATGTTGGCGGCATGGCTCGAAATGTTGGCGGCGTGGCACGAAATGTTGGCGGCATGGCTCGAAATGTTGGCGGCATGGCTGGAAATGTTGGCGGCATGGCTCGAAATGTTGGCGGCATGGCTCAAAATGTTAGCGGCATGGCTCGAAATGTTGGCGGCATGGCTCAAAATGTTGGCGGCATGGCTCGAAATGTTGGCGGCATGGCTCAAAATGTTGGCGGCGTGGCACGAAATGTTGGCGGCCTGGCTCGAAATGTTGGCGGCATGGCTCGAGGTGTTGGCGTCATGGCTCGAAATGTTACGGCATGGCTCGAAATGTTGGCGGCATGGCTCGAAATGTTGGCGGCATGGCTCGAAATGTTGGCAGCATGGCTCGAAATGTTGGCGGCATGACTCGAAATGTTGGCGGCATGGCTCGAAATGATGGCGGCATGGCTCGAAATGTTGGCGGCATGGCTCGAAATGTTGGCGGCATGGCTCGAAATATTGGCGGCATGGCTCGAAATGTTGGCGGCATGGTTCGAAATGTTGGCGGCATGGCTCGAAATGTGGGCGGCATGGCTCGAAATGTTGGCGGCATAGCTCGAAATATTTGCGGCATGGCTCGAAATGTTGGCGGCATGGCTCGAAATGTTCGCAGCATGGCTCAAAATGTTGGCGGCATGGCTCAAAGTGTTGGCGGCATGGCTCGAAATGATGGCGGCATGGCTCGAAATGTTGGCGGCATGGCCCGAAATGTTGGCGGCATGGGTCAAAATGTTGGCGGCATGGCTCGAAATGTTGGCGGCATGGCTGGAAATTTTGGCGGCATGGCTCAAAATGTTGGCGGCATTGCTCGAAATGTTGGAAGCGTGGCACGAAATGTTGGCGGCATGGCTCGAAATGTTGGCGGCATGGCTCGAAATGTTGGCGGCATGGCTCGAAATGTTGGCGGCATGGCTCAAAATGTTGGCAGCATGGCTCGAAATGTTGGCGGCATGGCTCGAAATGTTGGCGGCATGTCTCGAAATGTTGGCGGCATGGCTCGAAGTGTTGGCGGCATGGCTCGAGGTGTTAGCGGAATGGCTCGAAATGTTGGCGGCATGGTTCGAAGTGTTGGCGGCACGGGTCGAGGTGTTAGCGGCATGGCTCAAAATGTTTTCGGCATGGCTTGACATGTTGGCGGCATGGCTCGAAGTGTTGGCGGCATAGCTAGAAATGTTGGCGGCATGGCTCGAAGTGTTGGCGGCATGGCTCGAGGTGTTAGCGGAATGGCTCGAAATGTTGGCGGCATGGCTCGAAGTGTTGGCGGCACGGCTCGAGGTGTTAGCGGAATGACTCGAAATGTTGACGGCATGGCTCGAAATGTTGACGGCATGGCTCGAAATGTTTGCGGCATGGCTCGAAATGTTGGCGGCATGACTCGAAATGTTGACGGCATGGCTCGAAATGTTGGCGGCATGGTACGAAATGTTGGCGGCATGGCTCGAAATGATGACGGCATGGCTCGAAATGTTGGCGGCATGGCTCGAAATGTTGGCGGCATGGCTCAAAATGTTGGCGGCATGACTCGAAATGTTGGCGGCATGGCTCGAAATGATGGCGGCATGGCTCGAAATGTTGGCGGCATGGCTCGAAATGTTGGCGGCATGGCTCGAAATGATGGCGGCATGGCTCGAAATGTTGGCGGCATGGCTCGAAATGTTGGCGGCATGGCTCGAAATATTGGCGGCATGGCTCGAAATGTTGGCGGCATGGTTCGAAATGTTGGCGGCATGGCTCGAAATGTGGGCGGCATGGCTCGAAATGTTGGCGGCATAGCTCGAAATATTTGCGGCATGGCTCGAAATGTTGGCGGCATGGCTCGAAATGTTCGCAGCATGGCTCGAAATGTTGGCGGCATGGCTCAAAGTGTTGGCGGCATGGCTCGAAATGATGGCGGCATGGCTCGAAATGTTGGCGGCATGGCCCGAAATGTTGGCGGCATGGCTCAAAATGTTGGCGGCATGGCTCGAAATGTTGGCGGCATGGCTCGAAATGTTGGCGGCATAGCTCGAAATGTTGGCGGCATGGGTCAAAATGTTGGCGGCATGGCTCGAAATGTTGGCGGCATGGCTGGAAATGTTGGCGGCATGGCTCAAAATGTTGGCGGCATTGCTCGAAATGTTGGCAGCGTGGCACGAAATGTTGGCGGCATGGCTCGAAATGTTGGCGGCATGGCTCGAAATGTTGGTGGCATGGCTCGAAATGTTGGCGGCATGGCTCAAAATGTTGGCAGCATGGCTCGAAATGTTGGCGGCATGGCTCGAAATGTTGGCGGCATGTCTCGAAATGTTGGCGGCATGGCTCGAAGTGTTGGCGGCATGGCTCGAAGTGTTGGCGGCACGGGTCGAGGTGTTAGCGGCATGGCTCAAAATGTTTTCGGCATGGCTTGACATGTTGGCGGCATGGCTCGAAGTGTTGGCGGCATAGCTAGAAATGTTGGCGGCATGGCTCGAAGTGTTGGCGGCATGGCTCGAGGTGTTAGCGGAATGGCTCGAAATGTTGGCGGCATGGCTCGAAGTGTTGGCGGCACGGCTCGAGGTGTTAGCGGAATGACTCGAAATGTTGACGGCATGGTTCGAAATGTTGACGGCATGGCTCGAAATGTTGCGGCATGGCTCGAAATGTTGGCGGCATGACTCGAAATGTTGACGGCATGGCTCGAAATGTTGGCGGCATGGTACGAAATGTTGGCGGCATGGCTCGAAATGATGACGGCATGGCTCGAAATGTTGGCGGCATGGCTCGAAATGTTGGCGGCATGACTCGAAATGTTGACGGCATGGCTCGAAATGTTGGCGGCATGGCTCCAAATGTTGGCGGCATGGTCCAAATGTTGGCGGCGTGGCTCCAAATGTTGGCGGCTTGGCTCGAAATGTTGGCGACATGGCTCGAAATGTTGGCGGCATGGCTCGAAGTGTTGGCGGCATGGTTCGAAATGTTGGCGGCATGGCTCAAAGTGTTGACGGCATGGCTAGAAATGTTGGCGGCATGGCTAGAAATGTTGGCGGCATGGTTCGATATGTTGGCGGCATGGCTCGAAATGTTGGCGGGATGGCTCGAAACGTTGGCGGCGTGGCTCCAAATGTTGGCGGGATGGCTCGAAATGTTAGCGGCTTTTTTTGAAATGTTGGCGGCATGGCTCGAAATGTTGGCGGCATGGCTCGAAATGTTGGCGGCATGGTTCAAAGTGTTGACGGCATGGCTAGAAATGTTGGCGGCATGGCTCGAAATGTTGGCGACATGGCTCGAAATGTTGGCGGCATGGCTCGAAATGTTAGCGGCTTTTTTTGAAATGTTGGCGGCATGGTTCGAAAATGTTGGCGGCATGGCTCGAAATGTTGGCGGCATGGCTGGAAATGTTGGCGGCATTGCTCGAAATGTTGGCGGCATGGCTCGAAATGTTGGCGGCAATGCTCGAA
>CALNHX010010736.1:0-37727 GCA_940337035.1 Agriotes lineatus | reverse complement strand
TAGAAGTTAATAATTTTCTACAAATTAGCATAAAAATTAAGTTAAACTAAACTCTTATGAAATAAGGCCTAAATAGCAATCATATACTACATATATATGTCTTATATTTAAATTCTCATACTTCAAGACAAAAGAATGTAAATTTAGCTTAAGTGTAAAAACTAAATTTTAATCTAAGTTAGTAAAATTATATAGTAGCTAAGATAACACAGCTTGTAATTATGCTAGCTGTAATTATTAAAAAGAAAGGCTGGGGAAGGCAAAGTACAAAAATGATTTATTAAGTAAAAATATAAAAAAAGAAAAAGTCTTTTAAATTTTCTATTAAACCAAAGTAAATAATAATAAATAAATTAATAGGCTAAAATAAATAAGGTTCAGTAATAATTTGAGTTCAAAATAAATGGTAAGTTTTTCTAGTTGTTAAAACTAAGGAAAGGTAAAAACTTTCATTATTAAAATAGTTTTGTAAAAGACTGCTGTATGTTAATAAAGTTGCATAAATTTATTTAGTAAAAGGTTTAAGACTATTAAAATTATATGTATCTAAAATTATAGTATCAGGTTAGGTAAATTGTAGAGAGATGTAACTCATGCTAAGATTGTCTATTTAATTTTTTATTAGACAAACAAAAATATAAATAATGTAATTTATAAAGTAGCGTTATACCTTGGCGCATGACCGTAAAGATTATAGAAAAAACTATTTATTATCAACTTGCTAATAGTTTTTTAGCTTTTAAGCACAAACTTTAAATAATAGCAAAAAAAAACTTTTGCCATCATGAAATATATATAATATATTTTAGTAAGAAAAGGGCAGATAAGGAGAAATTATTAACTACAAATTATTTTTGTTAAATTTTATTTAAAATATTATACTTTATTTTATATTTTTGTTAGAGTTCTAAAGACCTATACTTTATTCAGTACAGGTATAGAGATATGAGGCTTACATATATCAAGCATTATCTAAATGGCTAAGTAAAAAATTACTTAAGCATTACTTTTATTTACAATATATTTCTGACTTAGTATTATAAAAGTATTGAAGAGCAAAGTAGAATCTAAAAAAAGTTTATAAACAAAAGATATAATTTATTTTATAAATTAAGTCTTTGTAAAAAAAAATAATAGATAACATTTAAAAAAAAGGGTTTTAGGATAAAGTATATAAGAAAACACAATAATTATTATTAGGTTAATTTGTTTCTTAGGCTGTAAGAAATTATTAATCTATTTATTTATATCAATGTAAGAAACTTTTATGTTACCTCCAGCACCTTTTATATAATGTTACATAATTTATAAAGCAGTACGTAAACCTATTATAAAATATTATTTTTGAGACAAAATTTATAGCTTACTTTAGCAAAATATTTAAAAAGGTTTTTTATCTAAATTACGAGCATTTTATTAAGCTGCCTTTTTTGTTAATAAAACTAAAATTTATGAAAGAAAAATAAAAGGACCTTTAGTTATAAAAAAAGCTTAAATCAAGATATAATTTAAGGTCCTTAATAAGTTTAGCTTATTAAGTTAAGTATGTAATTATACTTGACTGCAGGACATTTTTTAATAACTAGCTGCAGAAGAAAAACTTATATTATACTTTTTTATAGTTTACTGCGCAAAATAATACTTTTTAAAAGTTTTTTATTACTAACAATGATCCATTTTATCTTAATTTGCAAGATATATCAAAAGTTATGAAATTACTAAATGTATAATTAAAATAGATTCATACTTATATTGCTTATGATATAAAATCTTTATATAAACAGAAACTAAAGAACCTCTATAAAAAATAAATTGTACGCTTAATCTACTTTTTCTGGTTCTTTATTTAAGTTATTGAAGCTTTAAAAATATTTTCTAAGATTATATCTTTCAAAAAAAAAAAATTATTACTATACTTCATACTAATACATAAGGTTTATATAATTCTAGTAGCACATAACAGAGTTTATAAAATGCTTATAGTTTATTACAATAATCTACTTTTCTTATTTTATTAGTTTTTAAATGCAACACAATTACTTAGGAATAGAAATACATTTATTTGATTTGCTTATAGCTAACATACAATCAGTGTCAATTAGAGACTTGTGTTAATGGTTAAGCGATTGATGCTTTGTATTATGTTTTAAAAGTTTATCAAACTTTAAACAGTTGCTGTGCTGCAAAAACTCACTCTTTTAAAAAATAGCCTTAAATTTTTTTTTGTCATGCATATGTGGGCACAAAATCAAGTCTTAATTTTATATAAAAATATAATATAATGTTTCTACAAGTATTGTTATTGCTACCATTACTGTTTGCTTGATGTAAATCCTGATTATTAGAAATACTTAAGTATCTGAGAATCTATTTATATATGTTATCTTTATAAAAAGTTCTAAAATATATTAGAAACAACTTGTAATTTAAATTTAGTAACAAAGCTAGACTAAATAGACAAAAAGCTTTTGAATTTTTTTATAAAAAAATAATTGAAATTAAAATATCCTCAAGTTGAGTTAAATAATTTATTAGAATTAATAAGCTAAGGAAAAAAAGATTTTTTTTAACTTTTTAAAGATAAATCAAAAGCAAAAGTAATATGTATAAATTATAAAGATTACTGGATTATTGTTTAAGCATTTATTAAGCCTTAAAAAATTATTAAATAGTTATTTAAACAATACTTAATTTTAATTTACATATAAAACTGTTTTTAGCAATCTTAAAAAATGATTGATTAAGCCATTGTTGCCTCAACTTATATAAGCTATAAACACAAAATTTTATTTTAAATTTTAACATTGTAAATAGCATGATATAAAAAAAAATTAATAACATGGCATATAAAAAAATTATGCAAGCCTTTGAAATTTTAGCAAATTTAAGGTGTTTAATGCAGAAAGCTAATCAGTATTTTAATACTTTTTTTTGTAATTTTTATTATAACTAATAGCATATCAAAATGAAAATTATAAAACTAAACACAAGCTTTGTAGCAAATTAAGAGCAGTCTAGATTGGCAAGGCTTCTAAAATTTTTCTATAGCAATAAGACTATATAATTAATTATAAATACTTTGTAGTAAACAATGCAATATAGTCCAAGTTTGTAGTCTATACTTCATATAATATATATAAACTATAATTTATCTAATGTTTACATATTTTATAAATCATGTAGTTAAATAAAAAATCTGTGTACTTTCTAAGCTTTGTTTTCTAAAAAAGTTAGTAAGTAACAATAAGCTGGTAAAAAAAGTGTTTTATATACATAGAATAAGAATTTAATTTTGATTTAAAGCCTACGCTATTATTATATCACATTTAAGGCGTATAATTATATGAGTTATCTCATTTAATTAAAAAACAAGGAGCATTTTACAGGTAAAACATAAATAAGATTTACAATGCAAAATTTTTTGCAAACATACGTTAAGATCAATAAATGTATATTGGTTTTACTTGCTTTATTTAAAAAAATTTTTTTGAACAAAAATAATGGCTAGTATTTACATGCTTATATAGTAGAAATAAACTAAAAAAAATATCTTACATATGTTAGTTGTAAACAAAAATGATATACAACATACAAAAAAAAACTATTATTTTAGGTCTTTTTTTTAAGATAAATTATTTTATTATTTTAAGTGAATAGTATTTGTCTATTATTTACACTAAAATGGGTTAAACTTTGTATCTTTATCTGATCTATAATTCTAAAATTTTAGATTTAAGCATACTAATTATCAATAAGGGTAAACTATAATAAAAATAACAAGACTTAATTAATTTATTTTTTAATACAACAATTTTTTTATTCCTCATTGTTTATTTTATAAATATCTAGATAAACTTCTAAAAGCTAAAAAATCAATATAGATATACTTCTGTTTTTATTACAAAATCTTAGAAAATAAAAATACTATATTTTTTCTTTATGATTATGTAAGGATTAATATGTATTTAATTACAACAAGCTTAGTTTTTAACAACAAATCAATAAGATTTGGCTACTTGCAAAAAAATTAATTCATCTTTCTATTTAAATTTAAATTTATTATCTATTTAAAATTATTTTTTTAGCAAGCTTAATGTTAGTTTAAAGTAATTTTAAAGAGATTTTTAGTAAAAGTTTTGTCTGCCATTCATTTCATAATAAAAGTTAACTTTAACTGAATTTTAATAAGTTAAATTATTTTTACATTTTTACACTTTTAAATAAGCTATATAAAACTTATCAAATTACCAAATTAATTTTAATGACTAAATAAACCTTTTCACAAAATTTTTATTTCTTCATTTATCATTAAAAGCTAAAAGGGCTTGCTTTTTTAGTCATTTAATCTTACATACCATGCACACACACTTTAAGGTATAATTTGCCCTGTAAACTCAATAAAAAAATTAAATAATACATAAATGAACTGTTTTTTAGATATAAAACGAATATACAATAAGAGATACTAAAATTTTGTCTTCTAAACCTACTATTATTAAATATTTTTATATTAATATAGTAAAGTGATATTTAAGAAAATAGTCCGATAAATTTATTAAAGAAAAAAAAATATAAATATTAGTTTTTAAGAAAAAATAACATTTTTATTTAAGAAATTATTTATACTAAAGATATTCATGACAAATATATATAGCCTTTGTTATATTTTAAAAAGGCTGATATTACATAAGATTTTAAAACATATTAGCTTTGCTTACAAAGATTTTTGTTAAAAAACTTTTTTATTATAAGTTGTTACTTTGTAAAATCATTAGTAAGATAGATTTTGAATTTTTTTTCTTATTAATTCATATGAAAGTTTAAAAATAATAATTTAGACAGAATTTTTGTAAAAATTGCAAAAAAAACAGTAATAGCATACATGAGCTTAGACAAAAATATAACCTTATGATATTACCAAGTGACAAAAGTTAAATTTTTATTATTTGTTAACAGGATTTTAAGTAGAAAAAAAAAATATTACAGAAAAAGGGCATTTAGTTTCATAACTGACAATAGCACTAAATATATTAGATTTTCTTCTAATCACTTAGATAAAGTTTTTAATTAGTTAAATGAGTTTATAATTTATAGTATATTATGACAAAAAATATCAATACTGTAAATTAATAAAGTTATTTATTTTGTATCTATTATACTCAATATAAAGTGTTTAATTGTGTTTGACTTGATAATGAAAGAAAATTGCATAATATCTGGCTATATAAATTATAAATAGAAAGCGCATGGGCATACTTTTTATATAAAAGATTGTATAAACATTTAAATAGATAATAATATTATAAAATTCAAAATTTAGCTTTTATTTTTTCTCTTGTAGTCCACTTATTCAACAGTACATAGAATTTAATTTTTTTTGTAAAAAGATAAATTTTTAAAAACGATATTTAAGTTTTTTTTTAAACTTTATAACTATATTTATAAGATAGAACTAAACAAAATAAATTCTTTTAATAAAAAGCTTTTTAATGCTACATTTTATAACTAAGTATTTGATAAATAAACTTTGTAGAAGCTAGATATCAAAATTTTAATAAACATAAATTTTATTAAAAATATTATGGATTTACATCTTAGTTATTGAAAATTATAGCATCTACTAGATTTTAAAACCAATTTTTTATTAATAATTACTGTCTGCAATTTCTAAAATAACAACCTTATTGGTTAAGTAAAATATTAAATAAAATTTAGTTTTGTTTTAATAAAATATCTTTAGATTATTAGTAAAACCTATGCAATTAATATAATATGCTAAATAATATTGCTTTATTTAATTATAAATAAAATCTAAAAACTACTTTTACAAAGTATGATAATTTAAATAGAATTACATATTAATTTTTGTAATTTTACATATAAAATTGATTTTAAACACAAGATAAATATTACTTTAAAAAAATTTTATGTAGATAGGCTTGTTTAATTATAGAAATAGATTATACTACTATCTAATGCTCCTAAAACAATTTTAAGGACAAAAAAGCCTCTATTTGGTATTTTAAAAAATGGCTTTTTAATACTGATCTTAATTGTAATAATAAACTTTTAAAATAAAAACTAAGAGACCATCACAAAAAGAAAAGCTTAGGTACAAATGATAAATGATATAGCTATATAAGTAAAAAATTATGCTGAGTTTAATCTACTTGTACTGTGCATGGTGTACCAATTTTTTAGTTTTATAAATTAGTAAAATACTTTTTTATGCTTTTATATATTTTTATCTAATTTTATAATAAAATAGCTTAAAAACAATTTATGAGGCTGTGTAGATATATGTAATTTACTAATATAATGTTGTATTTTTTTAAATAACATTTATTTTTGTGTTTTTTATAATAAACTTTATATAAAGACCAGTAAATAAATATTTAGTAACTAATGCCAACGAGTGTTATGCATAAATAATTGTTTATGTTTTTAAAAAAGGTTTTTAAGCTTAAACACTGTTTTGTATATATGTAACTAAACTAAAAGCTTTAAATTCAGTTTTAATCACTATTTATATAAATAAAGTAAACTTTATTTTATACATTAAATCTGTTAGAGTATTTTAGTTTTTAGATTACAAAAGATATTAGTCAAAGACTATATTAGACATGTATTAAAAAATATATATATGTGTTGCATCTTTTAGAATCTTAGTCTAAGTAAATTTTTATACAAGCTAATACATGATGAAATCATAGTTTGTTTTTTACTAATTTGTTTTCTTGCTTACATATCTTCTTTAAGATTTGTTATGAATTTTAAGTCATAAGAATTATCAAATCATTATATTATATAACTTTTCACTATTAAGCAGCCTTTTATTTCTTTTTGTTTAATAAATTTAGAAAACTAAAATAAATAAAAAAGCAAACTAAATTAAAGCGCTAAGATTTTTGTTACTAGTCAAAAATTTATATCAGATGGCAGGTGATAAATAAAATTTATAATTGCCAACCAATATATATAAATATTTGTTTGTCTACTACATAATATTAAAAACTATTGAACTAATTTAGTTTTTATAATATATAGTTGGCCTAGAGTTTAGATTTTTTTTTATCAATACATTATATAATATTTTTTTATATACTTGATTTTTTCTTAAAAATTTAGAAAACTTTAATTTATAAAGTTAACAAAAAAAAAAATTTTTAATTCTTTATTAAATACAAAGAATTTTAAGTTTAAATTTTATTATTATATTGGTCAAATTGGTCTACAATACAGGTAGCATCAATAGTTATTGTACTTATTTGCTTTTTTATAAAGCATTTTACTATATATATAAAATGCAACTCGATGGGCAGGTACTGATTGTTAATCTTTAGATAAAATATATGGAGTTTCTTTAGTTAAAAGATACTATTACCGCCATTATTAAATAAATTATATCCTTATGACAATAGAAGATATACTTTTTCATAGTTATTGCCAAACAAAGGTTTAATAGAAGTGGATTTTTTCTATTAAACTTTTTTAAGGTATCTGGTGTTTAACTACCTTTTATATACTAGTTTTTTTTTAAATATAATTAGAATTATATAAAACTCCTAAATAATTTGTTAGAGTTTTTTAGCTTTGTTTAACATATATTAAAATTTAGCATTAGCAGTAATTTTTTATTTACTCTTAGCAACAAATTTCATCAATATTTTTATAGCTAAATTTTTTTTAAGTAACTAAGCTTATAGATTATAGCATTGTTTTGATTTTTAACTAATCTTAGTAATGCTTTTGCTATTACTAATTAAAGAAAAAGAAAACAATTAAGTATAAAGTTGTAACTTAATTATATAAATACTATAGTTTTTTTTTTATACTAATCAAATGGCTGTTAACTATGGTAGCAGCTAAAGTACAAAAGCATATATAGTATGTTATGGTATTTATAGATATATAAAACTTGTGTTTGCTGCCTTCCATAAAAGAAGCTTATAGTTGTGTTGGTGTTGCATATATGCATACTAAAGCATTTTTTATTAAATTTTTTTGCAAGTTAGCAAAACTTAACTAAATAAGTTTAAAAGCCACAATATTTGCATGCTAAGACATCTATGACCACTCTGACTTTCTCTTGCAGCTAGATATAATAGTACAATTATATATATATTGTCTTACTCTAGCAGCTTAATTCTAGTTGGCATGCAATTAATTTTTCTTGAATTTAATACTATATATTCTGTAAACAACACATAAGCTGAAAACTAGGTTAATTAGTAAGATAGTACATGCATTTTTATTTAGTTTTTCTAATATAATAAAAATGATTACTAAATTAATACTACGGCTGCCAAAAGCAGATGACTCACAATCCAGCCTCAAATATATAATTGCTAAACCAATTTTACATAAAAAAAAATTTGCAGGTCAAAAGTGTGCAATCAAAGATAGATATTTATATAAAAAAGCCAAACTCTATAGAAAATGACCTGATGCTTTAGATAAAAAACTAACTTGAAAAATAATCTAACAAATTAAAGTATAATGATCTAATGCTTAATAAATAACTGTTTTACTTTATAAAAATCTAATTTATAACAATAGAAATTTATATAAAGGAACTAAAAAATGTGTAACATGCATTTTGGTAATTAGAGAAGAGCTTAGTTATTTTAGCTTAGACTTTTATATAGGATATGTTTTATAGTTTCTAAGAATATATTTAAAAACTAATAAAATTTATTATTTTCTTAGTCTTTTAAAAAACTAAATGTACTAATTGTGAATACTTTTTCAAATTTTTAACTAGACATATATAAGTCACCTGCTTTAAAACAATTAACTGCTTAGTAAGAATTTTTTGCCTTCTTATCCTATATTTTTATGTTCTTGCAAAAAGTAATTGACTATCTTTGTTAATTTTTAAAAAAAGATTATTTATTTCTTTTTATAGGTTAAGGTTTAGAAAAAATTATATTGCAGAGTGTTTTATAAAAAATTAGTAGATAGCATTTGGCTATACTTCCTAGTCTTATAGCAAACATTATATAAATAGAAACTATTTATAAGATTTAGTTTACCTATACTTAGGGTCTAAATATAAAAATAAATATTGTTTTCAGTAATTTTGTTTATAGATTGTCATCTCTACACATAAAGATCAATTTCATATCTTTTTCTTTGTATCTTGCCAACACAAGTTGTTTATGTCAATTATTATATGAACTGAAGGTTTTATGACGTCTGAATTTTGTTTAGAAACAGAGTTTAATATAAATATTCTAGCTTAAGTTGACAACTTCTTTGGTCTCAAATTAATAAGTCAAATTACTATATTATAAAAAAAATGGCTTAAATAATTTTGGTGGACTTGAAAGAGAACAAGTTATACATAAGCTAAAAGTAAGCTTTACATATGATGGTGAAGCTAATTATATACACTTACTATATAATAATTTTGTGTAATTTTGTTTTTAAAATGTGAATTTAATTAGAAATTTTTTAAATATTATCAATATAGTATCAATTTTATAAAGATAATTGGCCTACTAGATAATGAAAATTTTAATAAATTAATTTTCTTGCTTAGAAAAAAAATAGCATTTTTTTTTATTTTTAAATTTGTCTTATCCTTTAGTAATTGCTAAAATTTGCCAAATAATTAAATAATTTTGAAATCAATATGTTTTCTTTCTCTCATGTGCATAAGGTCAGAAATGCAGTCAAAATTTTATTTTAAGCAGATAAAATCATTTGTATGCAAGATAGCCATTCAGAATATATATAAAATATTGGCCAGATATAGTTTAATTCTGAGCCTTAACTTAAATCAAAAATCTGTTTTTTTTTAATAAATTTAGTTCTTTTGAATTACTGATTCTTTTAAGTAAATTGAAAAGAAATTAATCAAGAGAAAGTTTATAAGATGTAGACATAAAGACCTTAGGTGATCTAAATGTACAAGGCAATCATTTTTAATAAAAAGTAAATTTATTTTAATTATATTTAAATTGCAAGAGCATTTTAAAATTGTATGCTTTTGTTATCATAACATATCTGTAAATTGGCTTGCCAATAGCTATCAATTTGGTGTCAATTTGTACCAGATTCTATTAATATAATTAAGTTTATTATAGTTATATATAAGGAAGAGCTTTTTCGAGCACCAAAAAGTTTTATATTTAAAAATCTTTTTTTACTTAATATCACCTTTTAGTAAGTACTAAGAGGTTAGCTTTAGCTGCAAAATCTAGAGTAAAATATGGCATATAACTAAAGAAAATAATGCATGCTTTTAAATATTTGGTCTTCTTAATTTTTTAAAATCAACCTTTATTCATTGAGAATTATATACTTTTATACGAAAATAAGTAACCATCTTTTTATATACTGACAATGTTTAATATTTAGTTTAAATTTAGCTTTAATTTGGTTAAAATTTTTCTATTTAAATGCTCCTAATGTTCATTACATGTTTTACAAAAATTAGTATCATTGAGGTATAAATAATCACAGTTTTTCTGAGGTCCAAACTGAATCTACAGCTTGTTAAAACATTTTTTTGAACCACATTACTTTGTGGCATACAAATATATATTTTTTCTTCCAAGTTTTTTTATCTTAACACCTATATAAACTTATTATAGCTGGTCATTCTGCTAGTATCTTAATCTATAGTATTATAAAAAAGATAGCACAAAAAGTCAGTTTGATGCATACTAAAAAAATAAGATAAAAAAATTTAGGTAGAATTTTATATTCATAGCAAAGATATACTTGTAATTTATTTTTAACAAAAAAATAATCATGACATTGAGCTGCCCATAAATTTGGGTCTTAATTAGTCTCTATATAAAAGCCATACTTCTTTAGCTTTTATAGTTTTACATTGGCAGAATAATATTTAATTAGTTAAAGCTTGATAGTCTTAAGTTTTTTTTAGTGTTATTGATGTGCTAATAATATAACTAAAAATTTTAGTTATGTTGAAAAGAATCTTGTCAATATATTTTTTAATAAAATTGCAATGCAAAATTAAATAGGTAAATAGAAAAATCAATCTTTTCTCATAAAAAAACTGAAACTATATATAATTTTGTTATAAAAAAGTTTTTAGCTCACCAAACTTACCAACATCTAGATACAGATTTTTCTGCACAAAGTTTATTAAGCAATATCTTAAATTTAAAAGTTTTTCTAGATGTGCTTTAACTCTATAAAATTTTATAATAATTTATAGCCTTCTAGGACTAGAATAGAGACAACTAAAGTTCAAAGTAAAACATTTAAAAGTAAAACCACAAAACCTTGTTAATTTTATAATTGCTTTATAAAGTTGGTAATAAAATTTCTAATCAGCTGACTTGATACATATATGGTGATAAAAGTTTATAATACTAAACTAATGATCTTTTAAATAATTATACTTATTAGCAAAGCTTTAGAAAATAAGTTTTTTTTAATTTTTTTAACTGTTTTAAAATGCTTTTTATTATTATAAATCTTTTTTTTTAGTTAGTGTATAACAAGAAGGTTTTGAATTATAGTTATAATGGGGGTTTTTTTTTGTTTGATAAATTACAATTAAGTTACAAAAAAGGTTGTTGTTTACAAGTTAAATAGCATAAATGCAAGTACAAAAACATTGTTAGAATTACTTAGTAGTAATGCTCTATAGGCACTGATTAATAAATTTACTTCAGTGCTTTTTAACAAAGATTATCTAAATAAATAAGCTGTATTTAAAAATTAATATTATAAGCTATGTCTCATTATTAGACACTTTTTTTTAGTTTATTCTAGATATTAAATACTTAAGATTAAACTAGGTGCAATAATATAATATTATCAATTTTGCATTAAATAAAATTATTAAAATTTCATTTTCACAAATTTGCAGCTCATTTTCAATTGAATGGTCTTAAAAAAAATATAAAAAAAGTACTTAACTTTTAAGTTTTGTTCTATAAAGTTAGTAAACCTTGACTGCAGTGCAGCTTTACCTTTATAATCTTAACTACTTGTATGTCATTAGTCTATATATAGCTTATATTAATTAAAGTAAAAGTTAACAATACTTTATTGCGGCTCTGGCTCAGAGAAAAGCATAGTATTTGCTAAACTAAAATAAATTAGTAGCTTAAATGGTTAAAAAAAAAACTAAGATTGATGTAAGGCAAATAACATCATTAGTTTACCAACACTGTCTGTATTAGAATAAGGTAGTTTTCTGGCAGGAGATCTGGAATTCTAGTTCTGGTTAGTAGTTGTAATTTTTGTCTTTTACTCAGTTTGACCATATTATATTATATGTCTTTTAAAATCAAAATAAACACGTTATTTACTCTTTTGTTTTACTAGTGATAGATGGTTTTTATAGCAAATCCTATCATAGTTCTAAATCTTTGAAATTTAATTTTTTTTTTATTTTTATATATGTAGCAAATTGCCTCATGATATTATTGGCTATCTTTACTATTGTGTCATTACTAATACTTGTATTGATGCATTTAGCTTTTGTTAATCTAGTTTTATAAATATTAACACGAGCCAATAAATTTGTTTACTAGAAATATTGAAGTAAGGAAGCAACTGTATTATACAACTAATTGTACTATGCTTATTTAAGGTATTACCAAGCTAAAAAACATCAAAAATGTTTTAAAGCTTTATATAGTGTTGGATAAGTCTGTAGCATTTATATCACCAACTGCTTTAATATTTAAGCTCTGTTTTATATCTTGTAGTTGACATATAAATGTGATCTGCCATGTAGTTTAAAAAAGATGCTAAAAAATAAGGTATATAGACACATTTTTTAATTTTAAAATTTGCTAAGTAAAACTTTAAGTTTTTTTATTGTAACAAATTTTTCTCAAAAGATTATGCATAAGTGATATTAGCAGTGTTTTAAAATTTTTTTACTATAATAATTTTCTTGTCACTTGCCTTAACAAAAATTCTAGCAGTAAAGATTAAAAAAGTAAATCTCTAGCATAAAACTAAAGTTTAGCAGTCTAGTGTTTTCTATAACTTCAGAAATCTAATATCTAATCCACCTAATTTCTAATTGAGATGGTGTAAAGCTACCACTAAAAGGCAATGAAGGAGTTTTTTGATTATATGTATTATATAAAATAGAAAAAGGAATGCTTGATCCAGCTACAAATTTTTTTTATCTAAAAGAGCAATTTTAGTTCTATTGTTGACACTAACAAAAATTTTACAAAAAAAATATATTTTAGTTTATTTAAATCTTAAATTTGAGCACTAGCCTGTTAGATCTCAGTTTTTTTTTATGATTCTTATATTTATCTCTAAGCAAGACTAAAATAGTAACTATTTTAATAATTGTGGTACTATATATAATATCACAAGCCATTAACTAAAGCTTATATATATTAATTTCAATCAAAAAGTTTTTTCTTTATATATTTATTTCTAGGTAAAATTTTCAAGTTTGTATTATGCTAAGTATAGAGAGGGATACTAGCAGGCTTGAAGCACTTAAAATAAATACCATTTTTTAAATTTAAAGATCTGAGATTACTAAACTATTGTTAAGATGGGCAATATAATTACAAATCTCTAGCCATGTATAATTAGACAATCATTAATACTAGATATACAACTTAGTGTTCAGTTTATTGTTAAAATTGCAGTTTGTAAGGGAGTAAAAGTCAGCACTTAAAATAATTAATGATATTAAGTTACAATTAATTTGTACAATGTTTATGCAGCTTAATTTTAATGTAAATTACTAGAAGACTTTTTTTAGATTAAAAGCTAAGATTAAATTTAAAGATAATATATAAACACTATTATGTCTATATGGCTGAAAAGTATCTATATTCATTTAGAAAAACTAAAAAAAGCTGGCAAAATTACATTATTAACCTGTATTTTTTTAAAAAAAAACAATTTTATCTTCACTTATATATGATTAAATTCTGTAGAATAATGTATAAACCTTAGCTTTTCAGTATAAATTTGTGAAAAAATAATGTTAATACAGTAAATTAATCAAAAATTGGCAAAAAAAAGCATTTTGTTTGTTGTTAAATATTACTTGGTTTATTTATTTTTTATTTTAATTTAAAAATTGTAGGATTACATTATTCACGATTACTTAATGTCAAATATATTATAAAACTTACTAATTAAGTTTTACTAGATAAATTCATACTTAAAAAAGAAAGTTTATATCTATTATGACTTAATCCATGCTAGTTTTACTAATCTAAAATTTATATAAAGTTTTATAAAAATTGTATATAATAACCTTAGTAGTAAGCTTTATTAAAAGCTCATATAGTGATAAAAAAGTACTATAATTTAGTTATCTTTGCTAAAGTATTTGCTTATTTTCTATTAGCAAAGATATTTTAGGTTATTTTTTATGTTTACTATTAAAAATTAATATAATTAGTTTTTGTAAGGTGAAATAAATTTATTATTTTGTTGTTTTTTTTGCCTTATAAAAATAAGGCATGAGCAAACGTGGTGTCTTAGTTACTATAAGATGATGTCAATTCTTGACTGGAATTAATTATATAGTTCTAATTGTCTTTTATAATATAGCAAAGAGACAATCAGCATATCTTATGTCATATATTTTGTCTTGCAATAGTACTCTGTAGTGAGCACCATGTTTCTTTCAAGAGATCTTACTAAAAAAATATGTTAATTTTTTTTTAGCGCAGCACAAGACCTAATATAGAGTGATAAAATTATCTTGAGCCAAAATTATTTTTGCAAACTAAATTAGTTATAAAGAATCACTTATGCGAGGAAAAACTTTAATTCATAAAAAAATTGATATTAAAAGGTACACTTAAAAAATATTTGTCAATAGTTAATTAAATGAGATAATTATTACAAATTTACTACATTTACTTACGAAATAAAAGTTGAAGATTATTTTTTTGTAAAAAAAAAACTTTTGGAAAAAGGAGATAAATTTTTTTATAAAGTTCTAAGCTATTTTTTTTATCATAATTATAGATTAAAATGAGCTACTTTACCTAAGACGAATTTTCAAAAAAGATTTATAAATACATATATTATATATTTTTTTTATAATATCATAAAATTATATGGCAGCTCATATTTTTTAAACTTAAGTTTCTTTTGTTTACTAGTCAACTTAGTATGTAATTTTTAGTTTATCACATAGCTTTATAGATACAAAGCTAATTGACTTTAACAAACAAGCAATGTAAATTAAGACCTGTTTAAGGACTAAAATTTAGATGTGACTGAGTAGTTTGATGTCAAACTAACAAATAACTTATATAAATAATTCGCTTAGTAGATTTAGCTTTATAGAAACAAAATTATATATCATATATGCAAAAAAACACTTTAGCAACTTTGCACAATATTTATAAGCATCAAATTTGGTAGAGCATAACTTTGTTAATAAAACATTTTCAAATTAACTATAATAATAAATATGTCTTATAAAATCAGAAAACAGCAAAAAATTATATAGTTTAGTTTAGCTTGCAATATGAACTTAACAATAACATTAAAAAAAAAATAATATACAAAAAGCAAAAAACAATGTCATTGTTATTAATCTTAATATATATTATCTAAAAAAAATCAGCTACTAGCTATAATAGAAAACTGTAAAAATTTAAAAGAAGTATAGCCTAGAATATAAAAATTTTATAACTTAAGAAAAAAAAAACAGAGAGACATAATTTATTTACTATAAAATTCTTTAGCTTTAATATTATAAGCACTTAATCAATAATTTTAGATAGCAAATTAAAATTTCTTTGACTATAATGAAGTTTATAAAAATCAGAATTTTTCACTTTTATTTGCTAGTTCAATTTACAAAAAAAAAATTATAATTTTTATAAAATTTTTTAAACTTTGTGTGCCATAAATGTCAGAAAATTATAGTTTACTAAATAGCTGATAAATAAAATTATGCAGTAAATGAAAAGGGATATTAATGCTGCTTAAATTTTTATTTAATATTATATTTTAAAGATTAAACTATGTCTTCTAGTAGAGGCAAATATAGTTTAAATTTTAAGTTAAATCTTAAATAGAATTTTTACTCAATTTTGCTATCCTGTCAAAAATACTTGCTTTTCTAGCAATACTACAAACTAAAAGCTAAACATAATGTTATACTTCTTTGTGTTTCTATAATAAAGAACAATAATATTTAAACTTTAGAAACAAGATTTAGAGAATTTGAGATTATAAATCTTTTTTTTAATCATTAGGGTCAGCATGGCTTTTGTTTAATTTGTTTAAATACTTACTTCTAATGTATAAGTTATTAATCATAAAAAAAGAAAATTATTTTTACAACAGAAACTTTGAATAAAAGCTTGAACTAGAACTTTTAGATAAAGTTAGATACAAAAGCTTTGTTGCTAAAATAATTTTTTTTGCACCATTTTAGTTTATATATTTGCATATACATTAATATTTTCAGCAAAAAATTTGCTAACACAACATATAAAAAATTTGATTGATAGTTTTTTTTAGTTTTTATTTATAATTAAAAAATATTAGCAATTACATAATTAGCTTTAATATTAAAATATTTTTTTTGCTATAAATGATAAAATTTTATATTTAAAAAGAAAATTAAATTATATTTTTTAATCAATCTCAAAATATACTATAAAATCGTTATCATTTTATATTGTGTAGTTTTTTTTATTATTTTAACAATTTTTTACTATTTTTAATACCTAATACTAAGAAGACAAAGATATAAACTTATGTATATTATGCTAGAAAAGGGATATAGTTATTAAAAAACTTTATAAGAAATTAAGTGCTTATCACCATTGTTTATGATTTAAGTCAATTCTAAATTACTTATTAAGTTATGAATATTTAATTGTAATACAAATTTTACAAATGCACTTATAAAAAAATCTAGTCACAAATACTTTTCAGTAAAAATTTACTCTATTATTATCAGACTTTTACAAAAAGTTTAGATTCTATACATAAATCTAATAAATCTGTAGATTTACCTATATTATAAGTTATTATTAGTGAAATTTTAAAGTTTTACAAAAACAGGCTATATACTTAAGATAATGTTTTAAAGTTTATCATAGCAATAATCAATTATAATTTAACTTCTTAGCCATAATTAAGCTATTTCCTTAATGTTTTGCTTTATTATATGTCTAAATAAAAGTTATAAATATTAGCATGTTGTAAGAAATTTATATATAGTATATATACCTATGTTGCAGTTTTAAAAGCCATACATAAAATAAAGTCAAGACTTTTAAGCTTTTTTTAGAAGAGAGGGACTAAAAAGCTGAGCAATACATTAAACAGTATCTTAATCTATTCTAAATCTGGCATTTACTGTTGTAAATTTTACTTTACTTTTATTTAGTTTTTTTTTGATAAGACGCTTTTACAAAAAGCCTTTATAATATAATTAAACTAAATATGTGTATATATTGCTAAACAGCCTTATTTTATAGGAGAATATCATACCTTTTTTAAGAAATATTTTCAATTTAGCAAGTAGTAAAAAGATGCAAGTGTAGTTTGATCTAAATACTAAAGCATAAGCAAATACTACAGAAATTATCTTTATCATAGCATTAAACATGTTATTGTTTATATTAGCTACAATTGTATGTTTGCATAAAACTCTTTTAAACATTAAACATCTACAGAATCTTTTTTCACTAGTCAAACACTATTTTAATTTTTAATAAAAGAGTTTAAATGTAGCTTTTAATAGTAAATTCTATAAAATACAGTAAAATTTATAACGCTTTATATAGTAATTTTTTAGCCTGTGCCTTTAGAAACAAATTATCATAACTTTTTAATTCTTAAATAAATTTATAACTTTTGCTTTCTTATATAATTTCATAACAAAGATTAAACTAAGTTTTTGTAGATATGGCTTTATTTCTTAAATCTATTATAAGAAATGTGCTTCTTGTATAGCTGGCATAAGATGCACTCTATAAGTCATGTAAGCTTTGTTCTTAGCATCTTCTGTTTTTAAACTTAGTAAAATAAATGATATATTAATTTACTTTTTTTCAGCGATTAAGTTGTTTTATTTAGTTCTTATTAAATAAAGTATAAAAATAAGTGTTTTATTTTGTTTTATTTCGTATAAAGCACAAAAAAACTACATACTGATGTAACATCTGTGTCTTGAATGCTTACACTTAGATCTTTTATTTTATTTAATATAAGATGTTGAGTAGTTGCTAAAAATTTATAGATTAGGTTTTCTTAAACTTTAACCCCTTTAAAAAAAATTAGCTTTTACTTATAAGGTTTAAATTGTACTACTATCATAGCTTGCAATTATATAAATAGTACTAAATAATTTAATATTATGGCTATTATAACAGTTATATATGAGCTGTCTTAATTTTATACTGTAATTTTATACTGTTTTTATAAAAAAGTGTAATAATCAAGTTTTTATAAACTACAAAAGGAAAAGATTTAAATAAAGTAAGGTGTTAGATGAATTACATATAAGCTTGTAGAACTGTTTTTTCACTACAAAGCCTGTAGTATATATATATATAAATAATGTTATATAGTATATAAGCCAATTTGGTGTTAAGATTAAAGTTTTTCCTAATATATTATAAATAAACAAAAAGGTTATTTCTATTTAACGTAAAATATATCTAAAATAACTGTTTCTTAATTTTTGCTAAAGAAAAACATTAATAAGTTTAAGCTAATTTTTTTGCTTTATACAGTGTCAGATATAGTATTTTGTCACCTTTTAAAACAAATTATATAGTTAAAACAAATACCTAGATTAAAAGTAAATTATATAAATAGAGTTCAAACAACTGTAGTAATAAAAACGTATTATAAGAAAATAAAGATTCTTAAACAGACAAAAATGCCTTTTTAATAACTATCAATTGTAAAAATAACATAAAATTTTCTATTTAAAAATGATAGATAAAACTTTTAAATTTTTCACTTTAAAAATCACTATATTCTTAAGCAACTATGATAAAAAGATTTCAGTTTGACAAAACATATATTTTTGTATTAAATAAAAAAAACGTGATGATAAACTCACTTGCACATTTTATATACATCAGTAATACTGATCAGCATATGATAAAACTAATATATCTAAACCTTTCCTTAAAACAAAGATCTAAAATCTAATTAAAAAAGTGAAGCATATGTAAAAAAAGCTCTTTATGGCTGTTTTAAAAAAAAACTTATATAAAATAGTCTACCTTTTTTTATAAAGTATAAAACTTTTTTTTATTAACATTAAAATTAAAAAAAAATGTAATCAAAATTTCTTTGTAGCTTCAGATTAATTAGTATCTTTTCTAAAATAATATGATCTTACTGCTGTTTTAACTATGCATACAGTTTCTAATTTTTTTTAAAATAGTTATAGTTTATTTAGTTTCTAATAAAAACCTTTTATTTAATAAAAATGAACATTTTTTTTAGTACTTCTATATCTGAAAAAAAAAACTAAATACAAAATTTTTATACCATGCTTATGTTTACAATGTTAGAATAACTAGTTCAATACCTTAAGTGATACTAAAAATTCTATTTTATATATATAAGAAATAGTTTTTTACTTTGTTAAAATTTATAAATTTTTAAAGCTTCCTAAAATAAATTCTATAATATTACAAAACTACTAGAAAAAACCAGTCTTGCCTCAAACAATAACAAGGTTGACAGAAAAATTATAAAGTTTATAGCCAAAAACCATAAGCAGATCTAATACAAATGGTAAAATAGTAAGGAATTTACAATTTAACTTTGCTTGTAATACTTAGTTAATAAAGCTAAACTTAAGCACCTTATGAATAAAAGCTTAAAATATAAGAATTATTTTTTGCAATAACAAAAAAGCACTGCAATCTTTTTTGTCTATAAAATATAAACAATTTCCTAAAATGATTAAGCTAAAACATATTATATTATAAAAAAGATCAATTATAAGTAGTTTTACTTTTGTTTGCGCTATTACCAATTTGAAATTTTTAGAAGCTTCTACTCTTATTTATTTTCTAAAAGTAGTCTTTTATGCATATTTAGTTAAAGAGTAGCCTTAGTAAAAATTTGAAACTATGTTTGCAATACATATTATATAAGGTTAAAAAAAAAAGATATTATATTTTTTTAAATTTAAAGTAAATATTACAGACTTGAACATAATAGCATTGTGACTAGTGCAGATATAGCAAGAAGCTTCTAGTATCTTTATCTATAACTCTTTTGTAAATAGAATAAATATTAGAATTTTTTTTATAGTAATCTATTAGTGCTAATCTTTTTTTAATCTATAAAAAAAATTAGTTACACAATTTATTACAAAAAAGAAGCTTTATAGATATACCAGAAAGAAATAAAGTTCGTTGTTTTTGACATTATAAATAAATGACAGATTATGACATATAACAAATATATGATTTAAATTTAGTTTTTTTAAAAAAAATCAATAGTTTATTAAATACAATCTTTTTTGGCTAGGTCATATATTAATGTTGCTCTTATTAGTTTTTATATAGCAGCGAAATTTACCTTTTATTAAACTAAAAATTAAATAAATTGACTGTCTATGTTTAAGGTTAATGACTTTTTATTAAAAACTGCCTATATAAGGAGCTTTTTTACCAATTTACTGAAAATTTATATGACTGCTGCAACTTTACTTTTTTATAAAAAGGCTTTAGATATTTATTTTTTTAGTTTTTTTGTTTTAATTTTACTTTAAATTAAGAAGTTGTATAAATAATATACAATTTTTATTTATTACATAACAGATAAAAAAACTTTAAATTAAAAGTTGGTTGAAAGACTAGTATAGAATTTTTTTAAAATGTAATTAAAAACAAAAAAGTTTTAATTAAACTAGATTTTAGTAAATTTTTTAATAGTTAAAATTTCTTTGTTTAAATTTTTTTTTTAATATAACTTTTATACACTATGCCAGGACCTCTTTAAAAATTATACAAATATAGTATAATACTATATAATGCATTTATTCTATCAACTTATTTTAAATAAATATAAAAAAGATTAATATAATTATGTAACAATTAAAAACCTTATAAAACTAATATTTGTCATGCAGTTTATTAAAAATAAATGCAGTATCATAAATAGTTTTATAAAAACGAAAAAATTAGCTACTGTAGGGCTAACATAAAGATAACTTGGCAAGATTATAAATTTTGGAATTTAGGTTTGCTTGACAAAGATAATAATTATAACTAGCAGATAAACTAGCTTATGTATATTGTATACTCAACCTGCAATGTCATATATGTATTTTGAGATTTATGTAGATGGTAAAAATTTATGATCATTGCAACTTTTATACATGGTAATCTATATAATAAATGCAACCTGGTAAAATTTTATTTAGATTATATATCACAAAACAATGTTAAGGTCCCCTACTATATTCTAAAATCTTTTATTTATATAAAAAGAAATCAATACATATATTGTAATTGCCACATTTTTTATTTAAATAGATAGTATATAGTTTATATAAAATTTGTCACTAACCTAGATAGTTTCTTTTTGGCTTATTAACAAATTTGTCTTTTGCTAAAAGGTTAAGTTTTTAATAAATATAAATATAGCTTTACTTGTATAAAATATAAAGATATTATACAATTCACTATTATCACTATAATGCATTTACCATTCATGATAAAATATATAAATCTTATACAAATTTTAAGATAGCAGACAAAATACAAAATAATAAGTAATTGTTTTATTTTTTAATAAAACTCAATGTTAAAACTATATTGAACTAACAATTTAAAAATTAACTAAGTAATTATTTTAAATTGCAGAAAATAAATGCCAAAGACAAGGGTGCCAAAGCTAAATTTGTTGGTGATGTAGCTAGTTTTTTTTTAAAAGAGTCAAATTTGGCTGATAATACCTTTGCTATCTTTTATTTTAAAAAACTCTATTAAATTAGATAAGCACTTGTGAGGTAAGATTTATGCTTGTTTTATTTCTAAGTGTTTTTTATAATTACAGCAAGGATAATAATAGTAGGGCTCAAAAAGTTATTACCTAGATGGTAAATGTAAACTAATAAAGAGTTGCAACTATACCTGTTTTCTAGATACTTATTGAAAAATCTCTTATATGCTAAATTAGAGTTAAAAACTTTTTATAGCAGATCACCAATAAAAATATGTTAGAAATATTGCAGCCTAGTAGCTTAAAAGTTAAGCTTTAGTCCCATGTACTTAATTATGCTAAAAGGGCTGCTAAGTACCATTTTCTTATTAAGTAAACTAAATTATCTTATCAAAGTATTCTAGGTGCCAGGTTTATAGGTATAAAAAACCTGAATAAAAGTTTACCTTAACTATATTAATTTCTAGAAAAAAATTATATTATATGTAATATATAAAAAATTTGACATAGATTTTGTTTTATAATAAATGTGTAATTAGATTTTATAAATTTTTACATAAAGAAATAAATATATGTATAGATGAACTTAATTTGTTTACTAATCTATATAAAATTTAACTTTTTTTAAATTACAACTTATAAGACTACATAATTTGCTGTTGAAGCATATTTGATTTTATTTAAAAATTTACTTGCCAAGCAATAATTCTTATAGCACATATAGGTTAATGTGCCTTTACAATGGCTTTTACGCTTGCATTGCTGAAAACTTATCTGACTGGTTAGCATTTTCTCTAATTATAAAGAGTGCCAAGAAGCACCTCAAGTGCATCTAACTATATATAGGTATTTTTTTTAGTTAAAGTATTCTTCTGGCCTTAGTGGTATAAATTACAAGTTACACATGTTGGTTGTATATGACAAGATATAATTTACTCTGCTTAATGTATTTCTTGATTGACTAATAAACTTGCTAATATGAGATTAAACAACTTATCAATTGCTTATTAAGAATGATAAGCAACTAATTGAAATCTATATATAGAAATTATATTTTAATAAAATTTTATTATTAACAAGTATAAGTTTTTAATTATTGCTTGCTAGTTGGCAAGAGACAACAGGGATTTCCACTTGTATGTTCTAGTACTGGTAAACTTTTTTTAGTAAAATAATTTAGGTTTGCATAAATAATTTTAGATAGAATTTGTGAAAATCATTAACATAAGTTGAGTTTACCTTGCCATCTCATAAAAAAGCCATAATCTTGTTTTAGTTTAGTATATATATAGATAGTTATTTGCTAGTTAGAAAGATTGTGGTGCTTATGAGAGTAAAGACAAATGATCATTTAAGAAATGGAAAATTATTTATAATTTTTCAGGATTAAAAAAAAAGAGATTTAATATAAATTTTGCTGTATAGAAATAATGTTTTAAGCCTTTTATTTCTTACTGGTTTTTATTTATAAGCACAATAAGTTTTACATTAAAATATATTTTACTATATCATATGTATTATCACCTTGCCATCTGTACTCAGCATGTTTAGTTTTAAACTTGGATTTTCACATAATCATTTAGGTATAGGTTATAAACTAGTGCTTTTTAATCTTATAAAATTTAATATAAAAAGCAGATAGCTTATTAATTACAACATCTTTACTGAAACATGTCAGGATTAAAATAATATAATTTTGCAAGTGAACTATGTTAATCTAATTTTTTTTTGTATTTTTCATTTGTAATATATCTTATACTAGTAAATCTAATTAATATTATCTTGATCAGAGTCTTACTTAGCTGTTAGTAAAAAAATATTATAACTCAGAGTCCTAAATTATTAGTCAGTAAAAAAATAGAGAGTAAACATAATTGTTATTAAAAAACAATTAATTGATTTTTTTGTTAGTATAATTTTTTAAACTATAAAATGATACACATTTGTTAAAATTAATTTATAATCATTTTGTCTATAAAGTTTTTTTTACTAGATTATCTTTGTTGTTTGAAACTATTTATTTAAAACCATAAAATCTGAGTAATTTTATTTAACTTATTATAATCTAGGTTATTGCATCTTAGCAAGACTTTTCTATTAAGTTAATTTTTAATTTTCATTAAGTAATATATATATTTATGTCAATGTTTAACTGTAAGTTATCTAGAAAAAGTTTTTTTTTATTACTTTAATAGTAAAGGCTTTAAAAAAAATTCAAGATAATTTTATTGCTCTATGATATATTTTTACTCAAGCAGTGCTTAGTAATTGTGTTTTTATAAAATCTATAGATACAGTGTGACATACAAAGATGGGTCTAACTATTTATATGTAGTTACAGTTAAAAAATTAATCTGATTGGCAGACTAATTTAATCATTATTATAAGCTATATATAAAAGTTATGCTTTTTCAGTTATAGATTTTTTTTATGTTTTTCTGTAAAAAAACTTTTCTTATTGTATCAGTAAGTATGTAGCCTTTATTTTTTATATTTTATATTTAATAGATACAAAGCTTTTTTTTTTAACTTTGAGTGTTGATTGTTTTAGCATGTGGCATCTCTACAGGCTTACCCAAACTCTTTACATCTCTTATATCTTGTCAGACTACAAATTAAGTTATTGTTAAAATTTATAAAGTTTATTGCATAAAAAATTTATATAAAAAATAGGTATTATATAGTCTATCTGCCTCTTTATGCTTAATTTGCTTTTTGCTTATTTTATAGTATAGGCTTGTAGCTATATTGGAGAATAAACTGATTAGCCTTCTGATTTTTTTAGGTTAATAAGCTTTCAAGAGTGGTGTTTAGTTAGTACATTTAACTTATAATCATGTAGACTCACTAAACAGCTAATAAGATTAAACTACTGCTAAGCATTTAAACTTAGTTAAACTAAAATTTTTAACTGACTTAGTGTCTTAAAACAATTAACTTTTAGATGTTCTTCTTTTATAATTTTACACTAAAGCTACATCATTAAATTCATAATAATGCATAAATATCTTAAATGTTTGTATAAAATAACAGGTAACATAAAAACTAACTCCACCATCTGACTACTATTTTTTAGTATTTATGAAAATAAGTGCATCCTCTAGTCAATTAAAAGTAAATACATTCTGAAAAGTAATAAAAAGGTTTTGTAATTTGCATTATTCAATTATAAAATGCAGTAGTATCTTAACATTTACTAAATTGATTTTTTTCTTAGATTGCTTTTTTACTTTAGTACATTATAACATATTATTACAAATTAGGTCCTTTTTTATCTCATGATAAAGACATGTTATATTAGTTTTTGTTTTTCTGAGAAATCATTTTAGCCTAGACTTAAAAATTATACTGTTCAGCTTAAGAAAAAAATTTGCAATTGATCAAAGATATAAAAAAAAGTTCTTTGAAACAATTTTTTTTGTTTAAAATACTATTAAGCATGACAATTAGATATAAAAACTTAAATATAATTTTCTAAAATGTAGCAATAGCAAAACTTAGTCCTTTTACTATCCTTTTAGGTGTAATAGCCCCTGATATAGTATAAGTGCAGAATTTTCAATAATTATAAGGTAGGTCTATTTGCCAATATAATCTTTATAAAGTTATATAAATAAAGTTTTTTTGCTCCTCTTAGCTTATTTATTACATCAAATATTTTTTATAGGGTATATGAAATACCATATTTATAATTAAGTTAACGTAGATCAGTCACATTTTAGTTAGTTCTGTTATCTTGAACATTAAGATTGAGGGATACCAAATCATACTAAGAACTAACTTTCTTTCTAAAAGCATTTTAAGACTTTAATCTATGAAACTCAGTGTCACTATATTTTTATCTAAGTATAAGGTGACTTAAAATACAATTATAATTTTTTAGTTGTAATTTTTAGAATGTACGATTATCTATTACCAAAATTATGCTCATGATAAATTAAATAATTTGATATTAAAGAGTTTTTAGAATTTTTTCATATATATTAAAATTTTTTTATAAATGAAATATTTAAAAGACATGTAATCTTAACATAAAAAGTAACTAATCTGTCCTATGTTGGCAAATAATCTGTAATATTTAAGTATAAGTCAATTGAATTACTTTAATAAATATATTATTAAAATAATTTATTTTTTATATTAAAAATTATATTGCCTTGAATATCAACAGATGTTTACTATTGTTAGATTAATACCTAAATGCTATTTATTTATTTTAACAAATTAAACTCAGAGTAAATTAATCATTATAAAATGGAAACTTAATGGATCAGTTGATACAATTTTAAAAGTATAGATAATTTCTCATTTATTACTCCTGCTAAATAACTCTTTGGCAACTAAAAAACTTTTTTATTTTTTTTTACAGCTTTCTGCAAATAAAGATATAATTAAGAATACCTTTTATAAAAAAACTCAATTTGACGGTGATTTACTAAGCAAATTTACATACTTTATTTTATTTAAAAATGTAATAATTTATATCTTTACTAAACAGCTTAGCTTTGTATAATTAAATCAAAGCTATCAAGTATATATTTATATTGATTAAAAATTAATGCAATTTTTTTTTATCTATATGCTTTTCTTTTGATAAAGGAAGAGCAATATAGGTACACAAAGCAATGATTTATTGGTTTTTTACAGTTTTAAAATCCTTAAGTATAAAATATAAGGTGCTTATCTAGTTTTTATGATGTCTTGTCTAGAAAGTAAAAAAAAGCTTTTTTTAGCTAACAACCTCTCTTTAAGACTATTGGCCTAGGAATAAGTACTTGATAAGGTAGACAAAAAAAGTTTCTTTTCTAAGCTATTAGTTATTGTATATAAAATTATTTGACAAAACTAGAAATTTTATATAAATTATAAGAAAATAATATATTTTAACTAAAAAAAATTTGGTATCTATGATTTATTTTTTAGTTCTCTATCTTTTTTTGTTAACTATTGTTATATTATAAAAATTTAAAAAATTTGTTTGTATAAGGCCAATAACACTAATCCTGCTTTTGTTAACATTTTTTTTTATATAATTTGGTCATGGTAAGCACCTTCTAATTATTTTTTCTCATAAATTAACTTAGATTTTAAGCATATTTTTTTTTTCAAAAAATTGAAATTGTCATTATATTTTCATCATTACTACTATCTACTTAAAAATAAGTTATATTAAGATTTATAGAAAAAGAATATCATTAAAATAGTTTTAAATTGTCAATTTATTTAAAATCAATAAAATTCACATGAAATCTTTTTTTGGCATTAAGGTCAGCACTCTGTTGTTATTTAAATTTTACTTTTCTAAAATATTCTAGTATCAGGTCTATAGACTTACTTTTATTTTTAATTACAACTTCTCTTATATAGTAAAAGATAAAGATTAATATAAATAAATTTATAAATTTAATAAAAATTAATGCTCTTTCTGCCAAAATTTTACTTTTTCTTTATTATTTTTATCACTAGAAGTCTAATTTAATCATCTCAATTTAAATTTGACTTTTTTAATGAAATTATTGGTTTAAGTAAAAAAATTCTGAAATTTTACTTAAATGCTTTTGTGGAGTTAGAAATGTAAAGATAGCAAAAATAATTTGCATGATGCTTAATGGCCTCAGATTCCACTAATTGTTAAACTATGTAGTAAAATTAGAGTTGTTAAGGTTAAATAGTTTTCCATTAATAATTTTTATCAAAAGATTTAATAATTGCTGAGCTTATAATATATTTGATAAATGCAAATCTCTTTAGTAATTTTTTACAAACTTTGTACTTCAGCTTATCAAAAATAAGTGATAATGTTTTCGTGTCCTGTCTATCTTGAAAAAAATAAATGGTTTTTCCAAATCATTTTTATTTCTTTTCAGTTTCTAGTCTATATCATAAAAATTTAAGTATTTAAAAAAGATTTAAGATTTTAAATCAGGACACCAATTTGTCTAGAATATTTATATGATTAATTAAATATAAGCTTTAAGTTACTTCTGGAAATGGAACTATAATTTGCATCAGCGTCAGTTAAGACTTCAGGATCTGAGCTACTATTTTCTTGATCAGGAGCATTTGCTATCATAGTATAGGAACAATGTTTTTGACTTACTTTTTTACTAAAAACCTTAAATTAAGGGTCTCTTTTCTTGTAATGGAGCAATGAAGTTTTTGATTAGCTTTAATTGGTTCAGCAGGGGTAAATTTCTTATAAAATTATAGCTAGATCATGTTTACTTTATATAATTTTTTTTATAAAAACTCTTGTTTATAGATTTTCTTAAAAAAGGTTTTGTTTTCCTGATTCTAAAATACACTTAAGCTACTTTTATCTATATAAAAAGCACTTTTTTTATCTGTAAAACAGTCTTTAATCTTTAATAAAGATTTATAAAGCAGTATATATAGCAATAGTCGAGCAAGTATATTATTTTTGCTTTAAACTTTATTTCTATCAATTTTAAAAGATGAGTGACTTAAGCAAGTTGTCAAAATTAAACATGTTCAGTTTACTATCTGAGGTTCTTAATTAAATTAAAGGGTAAAATTTTGTGCAATTTTATCTATTTTTTAATAATAAGAACAACATCTCTAGCATCTCTAGGCCTAATTTTTAAATATTCTTAAAAAAATTGTTTAGATATACCACAATAAGTTAAGAAAGTTTTTTACTCTAATCTCCTCTTTTTAGTAGATCATTACAAGCTTATTTTATAAAAATTAAAGCTTATTTATTTTTTAAGATCTTTTCAAAAATATACAGTACCATACTCAGTCTAAGCAGATTTTATATAAAAAGAACTAAAGTTTGCACATGTAATCCTAATTTCTATCAACAATTCATACTATACATTAAATGCTTCTGCAAGGTGTCTTATGCTTATATTTATATTGCAAAAGTGTTAGTGTATAGAATTTACTTGATATAAAAAAGCCTTCTTGTTATTTCTAAATTTAAATAGTTTTTTATCTTAAAAAATAAAAAAAAAGCAATGGTTTTTATAACTTAGATCTAACTTTAGTTGACTCTTTTTATGTTAAAAAACACAGATATAATCTTTAAGTTAAGGTAGTTCCTAAAAAGCTAAATTTTTATATAGTATTTTCTTATTACTAAATAAACAAAGTTGCTTTATATTATAATTACAGGTCTACATTATCACTAGTAAAACAAATAATTATTAATATTAGCCTTACAAAGTTATAAAATTAGTTAAAATTAGTAACTGTAAAGAGGTCAATCATATCTTGTATGCTTGAAGCTAAGAGAAAGTCTTCTAAAAAGGTTACTTGAAATATAATTTTAGCAAGCTATTAAATAAGATTTATGTTTACATTATCTATCTAACAAGTATGGTTTGATGTTAAAAAACACTACCCCTTGTAATGAGCATTAGAGTATTAGTATTCATAGATTAATTTAAGTGATAAAAAAATTAATAGTAAAAGGCTTAGTATCAATTTTGTTTATAATATTACAGTAACCATATTAACAACTAAATTAAAACTACAAAGAAACTTTCTTAAAAACTTTATTATCATTTTAGCCATTATAATTGAAAAAAATATATTAATTTTTACTTGATGTTATTTTTTAGTTTATTATAGTTAATAAGCCTAAAATCTCGCAAATAAAAGATTTTCATTATGTGCTTAATAAAGCAAATATATTAATCTGTTATACTAGAGTATAATTGTTGCTAATTTGTTAACATGATTTCAAATTGAAAGATAGACTTAAAGCTGAGCTTGCATCATGCAATTTTCTCTTGATAAAACATTGTGTTTGATTAATTATTTAGGCAACATATAATACCTTCTTATAAACTATATATAAAAGATTGGCAAGAGTAGTCAATTTAAACAACTATGATCTGCTAGGCAGATAATTCATAGTTACTAAATGCAATCAAAGATCTTATGTATATTTAAATTGCTAAAAAATTCAGAGACTAAATTTTTTTGGTAAATAAAAAAGATAATAAATCATTATAGTTTTATTTAGCCAAATATGTTAACATTAGTGCTTAAGAAAGTTAATTTGCTTATAAAAACCAATTTAAGGTAGTTCTATACTTTGTCTTAATGTTAATATAACGTTCTGATATATATTATATTCTTTAACAGTAATGCCAATTAAAAAGAAATATAATTTAAGATAATAGCTAGATAAATAAATAGTAACCTAGATGGTTTTTAAAACTAAAAGATTAGGCAGAAACAAGCCTTTTTTAAAGTAAAATTATAAGCTGAGCGCAAATTATAAATTATAATGAATAATGTGCAATTAAAAAAGAGCTTAAAACAAAAATTGCGTTTATCTTACAGTACTTATCTTCTAATTAAACTAGCTTTTCTCTGCTTATTTTTAGCCATATAATTTGCTTTGATAAGTTTTATTACTTTTAAACAAAAAACCAAAAAAAATTTAGTTTGTTTGTTCTTTAATCATTACACAATATTTTAAGATATATATAAACAAGTAATATAAGGCAAATAATGATTTAGTATATAACATTAAACATATATAAAAAATATCTTAAATGCAAAGTATTAGTAATGTAATGATTATGAATTGAAATAAAAATCTCTAAATTATACTCAGATTAGTGATTTATTATTATCTAAACAATCTTTTTGTATTTAAATTAAATAACTAAGTTTAATTTATTTTGCTATAAGAAAACTGATATATGATCTATTTTATCTTTTTTAGTGGTTAAATAAAAAGCTTGCTAGGTTTTTTTTATAAAAAAGCAGCTGTCTTAGACCTAAACACAGACTATGTAGAGTTTATGAGTAAGTACTAAGATAAGTTTTGTTCTTGATGAATTAAAATTTTAGATTCTGGTTTTTTTTTATCTATAAACAAATTTTTTATTGAGTCTTGATAGTTTTTATCATATAGATCAATAACAATGTTGTTATTTGTAAAGGTGTAAGTATATGTTTTTAACAATAAACTTAAATATCAATTGTTTTAACTTATATTTTACTATAACACTTACCATTAAAGAAATCAAGATATAAAATAATAGTTTAAACCAGATTCTCAGCATGTAAGTAAATAGAGGAACACTGTCTGAATTATTTTTACTAAATTTAGCCTTTTAAAAAATTACTGCATAATATTTTTGTTTAATAAATTCTATAAATTTTCTAGTTTAAAAAAAACAAAGTTAGTTTTTATATTACAATAAGATTGTAAAAAACAAGTTAAGAGAGACTGAATATGAAAAAAAAGAAAGTAATTTTATCTTAAGTATGTTATAATTTTGTAATAAGAAGCTTTCACTGACTCTATAGCTATCTTTAGAGCTTAATAAAGAAAAAGTTATTAATTTAAAAGATAAATCTAGAAAAAATATGGTTTTTTTTTATTGAAAACTTAGCTAAGTTATAATCTAGGTTAGCTTTTATATTTAGAAGAAAGAAAAATTGTAAACTAATTAAAGCTTTCATAATTAATAATTTAAAACACTTTAAATTCAGTTTTAAAACAAAAAAAGCTCTATCAATGCTTCTATCAATGGTTCGTTTTTTATATTGTATATGGATTCAAATCATAAAAAATGTGAGAAACTTTTTTTTAAAAAAAAAAGTAATACAATAAATTTTTTTTTGTTTAATTGTAATTTTTTTTTGATTACTACAATAAAAGCATTTGATGACACTATTTTGTTTTTTAAAAGACTTTTAAATTTTAAATTGTTTGCAGAGTATATGGTAGTTTTTCTATAATATAGACAATCTTTTTAACTAAAGTAAATGTTGCAAAAAAACTGTTTTTATAGAAATTATATAATAGAAAGACAACTGATAAAAATAACATCTAAATAGTATTTATTCTGTTTATACTGATGTTTTTCAGGCATTATTTAAATAAATTAAATAAATTTATATATTTGAAAAAACAAAACAAAAAAAGATCTACCTCAAAGCAGCAACAAATCTAAATTACATAATCTTATATAATAAATTGATTAGCTGATATTTATCTTATTTAATATATGTAGTTGTATAAACTTTTAAACTGACTTTTTATGCTTTTTTTTAATACTAAAAGTTGTTTTTTTAATTACATAGCTTACATAGTTTTTTTAAACATTGTTTTATATTAGTTAAATTTATAAATGATTGCTGCTTTTTACATTTTTTTCTTAGACAAATATAGATTTTTTTTATTCTATTTCATAATATATTAATTATTATACGGTCAAAAATGCTGAAAGACTTAAGTTAATTAAATGTCATTGTAATACAAACTATTATGTCATTGATTACATAAAATAAATTAAAAAAGGCTGCCAATCAAGAAAACAAATTATTCTATCCAAATTCATTCAGTATACAAGTTATACAGATAAGAGTATAGGATTTAGCTGTAGTACATGTCACCCTTTCTTTTTATCTTTTAAGAAAATAATAGTTTTTTTTTAAATTAAAATTTATCTAAAAAAATTTACATAGACAAATTAAAAACTGCATCATTATCATATAGGCTATGTTTCACCTGTTGTTTTCTATTATAATAAAATTATGTATATACTATATTTTTCTATAAATGGGTTAAAAACTATTGACCCAGCCTTTGCACTATACAAATGATCTAAGTACTTTTATTAACAATATAAAAAGTTTAGTTCTTTCATTTACAAAATAATATTAGTTATATCTTATTAAGCTTTTCTTTTATTATTTTTTATATTTGTTTATTATTTAGCTTTTATAAAAAAATCCGTTTTATTTTTTTAAATCATATAGAAAAATATGTTGCTAGATTAGACTTTATATGCTTCATTAGTGCTGAGTTTTTTTATGTGTTTTTTATCTTATGTTGGCTTAAAATACTATTTTATAAAATTTTTTATAGGACAATATTATACACTTATAATTAAACAAATATTATGTGTCTTTTAATTCTAAAAAAAAAAAAACTAAATATATAATATAATCATAAATATTTTTAGTACGTATGCACATTTTATAAGTCAAAGATATAATATTTTTTACAATTTAGTCGAATTAGGGTAAAAATTATAAAGATGTTTTATATGCAAAAGAAATTTTAAAGAGCTATAAGGAGTATATTAAATAAATTTTTTAGCTTTTTATTAGTTATTATTAGTAAATACCATTATTAAAGCATGTTATTAATAGCATTAGTACAACAATAAAAAGAATTTTATACAACTAAACACATAAAATATTATGTAAATATATTGTTAATTATATTAATTTTATAACTTTTTATAAATGTATATGATAATTTAGCATTAAACTAATTTTTAATTAGTTTATAGATTTTAAAAGTAATTTAAAATGTTGTATTTTCTACATTTTCTATACTTTATAAATAATCTCTAATAGTTATCTGCTATAAGATATATATTTTTTTATTATTTATTAGCTAAAATATATGTGGCTAAATATTAGAGAGGGATTTTAATTCAAATGTAACTGAAATTGTTAAATTTTTACAACTATTAGATCTATAAATAAATTATAATCTCTATTTTGTGACCATATATTTTTTTATAGGTATAAGAAACTTAAATTTTTATGTATCTTATTTAAAAAGTATTGTAGTTTCTTCTTTATTATCAATTTTAGTCCTGTAATACTACTTAATTATACTAAGTTATTTTAAGTAAGTAAAATTTGATTTAAAATTTCTTAAATTATAGTTTTAAATTATACAAAGTACATCAAAAGTACTATTAACTTTTTTAATCATAAATTATATCCTAGGAGAAGCTTAATAGTTTGTTAAGAACACATGTGTATCTAGCTGAGATAAATAAATCTAAAATTATGTAAAAAAGTCATATAATTATATTTGGTAAGTATTATTTTCTTAAATTTTATAGTGATTTAATAAAATTTAAAATCTCTATATTTTTTTTAAGAATTACTGAAATTTATATAGGCAATAGATTATAGATTAAGACAAATTTCATTTATATTAAGTTTTATAACAAAAAAACTTTTTTTGACAAATGAAAAATCAAATTATCTAACTTAAGCTGTACATGATTACATCTTGCGCTATTGCTAAGTTATCAGACTATCTATCTACTTTTTTTAGAGATAATTTGTCCAAAAAAATATACCTTGTAATTAGTTATAGGTAGACAAACTTAATGTAAATATATAGATACTTTAGTATTAATGTCGTATTTATACACTACTCCTAATCAGTTAATCAAGCCTAATAAACTCATATCAATTATACGCGGCGCTTTGCCGGTTAAACCATTAAAACTGCAGCTTAACACCTCAAACTAAATTGAATTTTTAGAGAATTGAGTACCAATCAGTCCAAAATAAATCAACTAAACAATCTACGGCTCACCGGTGCAAATAACCCCAGCCCTACCTTTATAGAAAATTGAGTGCCAATCAGTCTAAAATTAAATCAACTTGACAATCTACGACTCATTGGCGCAAATAGCCCCAACCCTAACTTTATAGAAAATTGAGTGCCAATCAATCCAAAATTTATTCCAACTAAACAATCTACGGCTCACCGGCGCAAATAACCCCAACCCTAAATTTTATAGAAGATCGAGTGCTGATCAATCCAAAATTAAGTTTACTTAACGATCTACGGCTTACCGGCGCAAATAACCCTAACCTAACTTAATAAAAAATTGAGTGCCAATCAATCCAAAATTAAACTAACTTAACAATCTACGGCTTACCGGCGCAAATAACCCCATCTTAACTCCAAAAGTGTGGCGCACCGGCACAATTGTTTGACCTTGATTGGCGCACTGGCGCATGTTAGACACTTCAATTTTAATATTTCAAGATTGGGCGCTATAAATATCTAATTGTACTACAATAAGTCAACCTGACTAAAGCTCCTGCTACTTTTTCTGAAAGCCAGAACTTTCCAGAAGTAACAACAAAATTTAAACACTTCTTTATAGATTTGTCCTACTCAAGTATTAAAACCTTACTTTTCTTCTTACAATAAAACAGCCTTTTCTTTGTATTCATAAAAGCTTTAAATTTGCTTTGTCTTATTTTAGATCTTTAAAGGATAGATTAATATTATACAAATATTGTCTTCCAGTACTTATATTCTAGGAGCTAGAGGTAATTGTACTATCCAAAATACAATAAATTTAATGTGAGATATAGATTCCGTTGAAAAACTTAACCTCAAATGGCAAAAACAGTTGGTCATCATACCTCTGTATTATTCACCAAGTCCAGTAAGACTAGAACACAACAATTTGGCGCTCATGGCTGGGAACTGTGACTCTGGAGATACCCCTTTTGCTTCAGCAGCTGAAGCATTGAATTACCTTAATAACTACTTTGCCTGAGACTACTCCAATTTTAACAGTCGGTCCACTATACCTACTATAACCTGCAAAATTCAAGCACTGTCAGTTTACAAACTTAAGCATCTTGCGGTCTCCAATCCTCTAAACTGGAAACCAACCCCACAGGCACAAATAGACATTAACAAGGTCAAAAGCCTCTCTGAGCAACTCCTTCATGGATATCAATATCCAGGATCGGATAGCATCAACCCTCAATTGGCTCCTATTGGTACACACCAATGGCATGATGAGCATTTCAATCTGTTCCAATCAGTCTATAACTATAAACGGGCAGATTTAACTAAGTATTTCCAAAATCAACATAGTGTGAATTGTTATATACAAGACTTTGCCAACCCCGCACTACATCTTTCTACAAGTTGATAGCCCAACATAATATGGAGCTCAACAATGCTTATACTAGCTTAGATAGTATCTAAAGTTCTCAACAAACTCTGAAAATAATGTCAATCAAGTGTTTATTGAAATCCACTAAGCTATCAATAATTTCACAAACAACGTTCAATTACTACAGATTAGACTTGACAAATTGATTGCCAAACTGAACAGCAAGATGAGTGAGCTTATAACAAATCATCTAAGCAATTTTGATGTTAATGCAAACACCATATTGGAGTTACGCAATGTCTGCCAGGCCAACTATCAGGCCACCGCTTCCAACTCCTTGCAACTATGTACTGTTACTAAAGAGGTAGAACATATCTCTAAATACTTATCAGAGGATGGTGAACTGTATAGAATACTGAAGACAAATTCTACAGCCTCCGGCCAAGCTACTGTCAACAGTTCCAAGAATTCTTCAAGAATTGACATCCTAGAACAGAAGATCCTGATGTTGAAAAATGTTAATAGAACCTTATTAAAACAGTATAACTTTTAAATGAACAGACCGTCTTAAAGGAAGCCTTTGAAAACTGGAAACAAACTGTTGAAGATAAAATAGCATCCCTCTATGATTGTCAGTGTCAATGTGGCAATAATACCTCTGAGAGCAGCGAAAACAACAACTGGAAGGCTATAACTGAGAAAAGAATTGCAGCACTAGAACAAAATACTAGAAGCCCTAGCCTGAATCTATCTTAATTGGATGATCTCAGCAATTCTAATAAAGTATTCTTTGATAGTCCAACCAACAAACCTCATAACTTTTACCCTCTCACTGCCAAGGAAGAAAATACCCAATTAGGCTATACAAACCACTTAACTTACCAAATTTTGACCAAATACTAATGTCTCAACTTTTGTAAGACTCTGTGAAAATTCAATGCATGGAGCTATAGATTCCAAACAAGCATCAATTATGATTAATTGCCTAGATGCAGCCAGCATTAAACTTGTCATACCACACCTCCCTCACCAACAATGGACCTATAAGGAAGTTTGCAAAGCTATAATACAAGAATTTGGCAACCCTGAAATCATCATTCCAGAAAGATGGACTTCCTAAGCTTATCTTTTAAATAGGGGGAAACAGTTGATGAATTTGCTGAACGGTTTTATGCAGATGCTCAATACTTTGCAGGAGTACAAGCCCTTAGCTCATTTGACACCAAGATTACACTCAACCATGCACTGGAACCCCATGACAAACTGTACCTTGCTATGCTTCCTTCATTCATTCATAACTTTAAACCCACAAGATGATTCAATATTTAAAAAGAGCTGGACAGAAGTTTGGCATACCTGTCCCCCAAAAACAAACACCATTTGGGGATAATAACTCGCCTGACAAAACCCCTCAACGCCATAGTAGAGAAGAACACCGAGAATATTACGTGCCACAAATGCTAAAAAAAGGGTCACTATGCAAACTTTTGTCTTTAAACAAATACCGTTATGAGAAAAGGGGAGTTCAATTCTTGGATCAGTCAGACAGCAAGGAAGATGACTCAGACTTGGGAAAAGAAAGGGTAGCCTTGAATTAGGTTTATCAACAGCTACCCAACCCCTAGAACCTGACAAATTCTTCACCAACACTACTGACGACCCCCTCTACCATTGTTCCAACAACAACATTCTTGCAATCACACGCCAACAATCCCAACAAATTCTAGAGACCGCTATCAACAAAGTCTATAAGCCATACATTGAACAAGTTATCTTACAACCTAAAGCACTGCCTACCCTGGAATCTACTCCCTTGAAGTCTGTTAACTTGTCCATCCCCTTAGAGACTTTGATATCTTGATACCCTTTAATAGGCAGAGAACTAGCAAAGAAACTTAACCCAGAGACGGATATTCTACTCCTTAATAAGTTCTCAGCTGAATTTCTGGTTGAATGCACTTACGTTGATATATCCCTGAACAATATTCCCATTGGAGCTATCATAGATACAGGCGCTCCGTTTAATGTGATCTCTACAAAAATGTGTGAGAGGCTAAAATTAAAACCAGACATTGACCATAGAAAATAGTACGGCACCGCTGGAACTGATCGCACCACTTCTCAAAAAGCATTTAGCTCTTTACAGATTAGACTTGGCAGCATAGTTGTCAC
>CALNHX010010735.1:0-37743 GCA_940337035.1 Agriotes lineatus | reverse complement strand
GACATCTGGGACGTCTGGGACGTTAGGGACATATGGGACATCTGGGACGTCTGGGACATTAGGGACATATGGGACATATGGGACATCTGGGACGTCTGGGACGTTAGGGACATATGGGACATCTGGGACGTCTGGGACGTTAGGGACATATGGGACATTTAGGACGTCTGGGACGTTAGGGACATATGGAACATCTAGGACGCCCGGGACATTAGGGACATATGGGACATATGGGACATCTGGGACGTCTGGGACGTTAGGGACATATGGGACATTTGGGACGTCTGGGACGTTAAGGACATATGGGACATCTAGGACGTCTGGGACGTCTGGGACGTTAAGGACATATGGGACATCTAGGACGTCTGGGACGTTAGGGACATATGGGAAATTTAGGACGTCTGGGACGTTAGGGACATACGGGACAGCTGGAACGTTTGGGACGTTAGGTATATATGGGAGATTTATGACGTCTGGGACGTTAGGGACATATGGAACATCTAGGACGCCTGGGACATTAGGGGACATATGGGACATATGGGACATCTGGGACGTCTGGGACGTTAGGGACATATGAGACATCTGGGACGTCTGGGACGTTAAGGACATATTGAACATATGGGGCATCTGGGACGTCTGGGACGTTAAGGACGTATGGGACATCTAACACGTGTAGAACGTTAGGGACATATGGGACATCTGGGACGTCTGGGACGTTAGGGACATATGGGACATCTGAGACGTCTGGGATATTAGGGACATATGGGACATCTGGGACTTCTGGGCCGTTAGGGACATATGGGACATCTGGGACGTCTGGGACGTTAGGGACATATGGGACATCTAGGACGTCTGGGACGTCTGGGACGTTAGGGACATACGGGACAGCTGGGACGTCAAGGACGTTATGGACATATGGGACATTTAGGACGTCTGGGACGTTAGGGACATATGGAACACTTAAAACGCTTGGGACATTAGGGACATTTGGGACATATTGGACATCTGGGACGTCTGGGACGTTAGGGACATATGAGACATCTGGGACGTCTGGGACGTTAAGGACATATGGGACGTCTAGGACGTCTGGGACGTTAGTTACATATGGGACATCTAGGACGTCTGGGACATCTGGGACGTTAGGGACATACGGGACAGCTGGGACGTTTGGGACGTTAAGCACATATGGGACTTTTGGGAAGTCTGGGACGTTAGGAACATATGGAACATCTAGGACGCCTGGGACATTAGGGACATATGGGACATATGGGACATCGGGGACGTCTGGGACGTTAGGGACATATGGGACATCTGGGACGTCTGGGACGTTAAGGACATATTTAACATATAGGACGTCTGGGACGTCTGGGACGTTAAAAACATATGGGACATTTAGGACGCCTGAGACATTAGGGACATATGGGACATATGGGACATCTGGGACGTCTGGGACATTAGGGACATATGGGACATATGGGACATCTGGGACGTCTTGGACGTTAGGGACATATGGGACATCTGGGACTTCTGGGACGTTAGGGACATATGGGACATATGGGACGTCTGGGACATTAGAGACATATGGGACATATGGGACATCTGGGACGTCTGGGACGTTAGGGACATATGGGACATCTGGGACGTCTAGGACGTTAGGGACATATGGGACATCTAGGACGTCTGGGACGTCTGGGACGTTAGGGACATGGGACATTTAGGACATCTGGAACGTTAGGGACATATGGAACACTTAAAACGCTTGGGAAATTAGGGACATATGGGACATATGGACATCTGGGACGTCTGGGACGTTAGGGACATATGAGACATCTGGGACGTCTGGGACGTTACGGACATATGGGACGTCTAGGACGTCTGGGACGTTAGGGACATATGGGACATTTAGGACGTCTGGGACGTTAGGGACATATGGAACATCTAGGACGCCTGGGACATTTAGGACATATGGGACATATGGGACATCTGGGACGTCTGGGACGTTAGGGACATATGGGACATTTGGGACGTCTGGGACGTTAAGGACATATGGGACATCTAGGACGTCTGGGACGTCTGGGACGTTAAGGACATATGGGACATCTAGGACGTCTGGGACGTTAGCGACATATGGGAAATTTAGGACGTCTGGGACGTTAGGGACATACGGGACAGCTGGAACGTATGGGACGTTAGGGATATATGGGAGATTTATGACGTCTGGGACGTTAGGGACATATGGAACATCTAGGACGCCTGGGACATTAGGGACATATGGGACATATGGGACATCTGGGACGTCTGGGACGTTAGGGACATATGAGACATCTGGGACGTCTGGGACGTTAAGGACATATGGAACATATGGGGCATCTGGGACGTTAAGGACGTATGGGACATCTAACACGTCTAGGACGTTAGGGACATATGGGGCATCTGGGACGTCTGGGACGTTAGGGACATATGGGACATCTTGGACGTCTGGGATATTAGGGACATATGGGCATATGGGACATCTGGGACGTCTGGGCCGTTAGGGACATATGGGACATCTGGGACGTCTGGGACGTTAGGGACATATGGGACATCTAGGACGTCTGGGACGTCTGGGACGTTAGGGACATACGGGACAGCTGGGACGTCTGGGACGTTAGGGACATATGGGACATTTAGGACGTCTGGGACGTTAGGGACGTATGGAACACTTAAAACGCTTGGGACATTAGGGACATATGGGACATATGGGACATCTAAGACGTCTGGGACGTTAGGGACATATGAGACATCTGGGACGTCTGGGACGTTAAGGACATATGGGACGTCTAGGACGTCTGGGACGTTAGGGACATATGGGACATCTAGGACGGCTGGGACATCTGGGACGTTAAGGACATACGGGACAGCTGGGACGTCTGGGACGTTAGGGACATATGGGACATTTAGGACGTCTGGGACGTTAGGGACATATGGAACATCTAAGAAGCCTGGGACATTAGGGACATATGGGACATATGGGACATCTGGGACGTCTGGGACATTAGGGACATATGGGACATATGGGTCATCTGGGACGTCTGGGACGTTAGGGACATATGGGACATCTAAGACGTCTGGGACGTTTGGGACGTTAGGGACATACGGGACAGCTAAGACGTCTAGGACGTTAGGGACATATGGGACATCTGGGACGTCTGGGACGTTAAGGACATATGGGACATCTAGACGTCTGGGACGTCTGGGAAGTTAAAGACGTATGGGACATTTAGGACGCTTGGGACATTAGGGACATATGGGACATATGGGACATCTGGGCCGCCTAGGACATTAGGGACATATGGGACATATGGACATCTGGGACGTCTAGGACGTTAAGGACATATGGGACATTTAGGACGTCTTGGAAGTTAGGGACATACGGAACATCTAGACGTCTGGGACGTCTGGGAAGTTAAAGACGTATGGGACATTTAGGACGCTTGGGACATTAGGGACATATGGGACATATGGGACATCTGGGCCGCCTAGGACATTAGGGACATATGGGACATATGGGACATCTGGGACGTCTGGGACGTTAAGGACATATGGGACATCTAGACGTCTGGGACGTCTGGGAAGTTAAAGACGTATGGGACATTTAGGACGCTTGGGACATTAGGGACATATGGGACATATGGGACATCTGGGCCGCCTAGGACATTAGGGACATATGGGACATATGGGACATCTGGGACGTCTGGGACGTTAAGGACATATGGGACATCTAGACGTCTGGGACGTCTGGGAAGTTAAAGATGTATGGGACATTTAGGACGCTTGGGACATTAGGGACATATGGGACATATAGGACATCTGGGCCGCCTAGGACATTAGGGACATATGGGACATATGGGACATCTGGGACGTCTAGGACGACTGGGACGTTAGGGACATACGGGACAGCTAGGACGTCTGGGACGTTAGGGACATATGGGACTTTTATGACGTCTGGGACGTTAGGGACATATGGAACATCTAGGACGCCTGGGACATTAGAGACGTATGTGACATATGGGACATCTGGGGCGCCTGAGACGTTAAGGACATATGGGACATCTAGGACGTCTGGGACGTCTGGGACGTTAAGGACATATGAGACATTTAGGACGCCTGGGACATTAATGACGTATGGCACATATGGGACATCTGGGACGCCTGGAACATTAGGGAAATATGGGACATCTAGGACGTCTGGGACGTTAGGAACATATGGGACATCTAGGACGTCTAGGACGACTGGGACGTTAGGGACATACGGGACAGCTAGGACGTCTGGGACGTTAGGGACATATGGGACTTTTATGACGTCTGGGACGTTAGGGACATATGGAACATCTAGGACGCCTGGGACATTAGAGACGTATGTGACATATGGGACATCTGGGGCGCCTGAGACGTTAAGGACATATGGGACATCTAGGACGTCTGGGACGTCTGGGACGTTAAGGACATATGAGACATTTAGGACGCCTGGGACATTAATGACGTATGGCACATATGGGACATCTGGGACGCCTGGAACATTAGGGAAATATGGGACATCTGGGGAGCCTGAGACGTTAAGGACATATGGGACATCTAGGACGTCTGGGACGTCTGGGACGTTAAGGACATATGAAACATCTAGGACGTCTGGGACGTCTGGGATGTTAAGGACATATGGGATATTTAGGACGCCTAGGACATTAGGGACATATGGAACATATGGGACATCTGGGACGTCTGGGACGTTAGGGACATATGGGACATCTAGGACGTTTGGGACGTTAAGGAAATATGGGACATTTAGGACGCCTGGGACATTAGGGACATATGGGACATATGGTACATCTGGGACGTTTGGGACATTAGGGACATATAAGACATATGGGACATCTGGGACGTCTAGGACGTCTGGGACGTTAGGGACATATAGGACATCTAGGACATCTAAGACGTTAGAGACATATGGGACATCTAGGACGTCTGGGACGTCTAGGACGTTAGGGACATACGGGACAGTTGACACGTCTGGGACGTTAGGGACATATGGGACATTCAGGACGTCTGGGACGTTAGGGACATATGGAACATTTAGGACGCCAGGGACATTAGGGACATATACGACATATGGAACAGCTGGGACGTCTGGGACGTTAGGGACATATGGGACATCTGGGACGTCTAGGACGTTAAGGACATATGGGACATTTAAGACGTCTTGGAAGTTAGGGACATACGGAACATCTAGGACGCTTGGGACATTAGGGACATATGGGACATATGGGACATCTGGAACGTCTGGGACATTAGGGACATATGGGGCATCTGGGACGTCTCGGACGTTAAGGACATATGGGACGTCTAGGACGTCTGGGACGTCTGGGACGTTAAGGACATTTGGGACATTTAGGGCGCCTGGGACATTAGGGACATATGGGACATATGAGACATCTGCGACGTCTGGGACGTTAAGGACATATGCTACATCTAAGACGTCTGGGACGTCTGGGACGTTAAGGACATATGGGACATTTAGGACGCCTGGGACATTAGGGACATATGGGACATATGGGACATATGGGACATCTGGGACGCCTGGGACATTAGGGACATCTGGGACGTCTGGGACGTTAGGGACATATAGGACATCTAGGACATCTGGGACGTTAAGGACATATGGGACATCTAGGACGTCTGGGACGTTAGGGACATATGGGACATCTAGGACGTCTGGGACATCTGGGACGTTAGGGACATATAGGACATCTAGGACATCTGGGACGTTAGAGACATATGGGACATCTAGGACGTCTGGGACGTCTGGGACGTTAGGGACATACGGGACAGCTGGGACGTTTGGGACGTTAAGGAAATATGGGGCTTTTGGGACGTCTGGGACGTTAGGAACATATGAAACATCTAGGACGCCTGGGACATTAGGGACATATGGGACATATGGGACATATGGGACATCGGGGACGTCTGGGACGTTAGGGACATATGAGACATCTAGGACGTCTGGGACGTCTGGGACGTTAAAAACATATGGGACATTTAGGACGCCTGAGACATTAGGGACATATGGGACATATGGGACATCTGGGACGCCTGGGACATTAGCGACATATGGGACATCTGGGACGTCTGGGACGTTAGGGACATATGGGGCATCTGGGACGTTAAAAACGTATGGGACATCTAGGACGTCTAGGACGTTAGGGACATATGGGACATCTGGAACGTCTGGGACGTTAGGGACATATGGGACATCTGGAACGTTTGGGACATTAGGGACATATGGGACATATGGGACATCTGGGACGTCTGGGACGTTAGGGACATATGGGACATCTGGGACGTCTGGGACGTTAGGGACATCAGGGACATCTAGGACGTCTGGGACGTCTGGGACGTTAGGGACATATGGGACATTTAGGACATCTGGGACGTTAGGGACATATGGAACACTTAAAACGCTTGGGACATTAGGGACATATGGGACATATGGGACATCTGGTACGTCTGGGACGATAGGGTCATATGAGACATCTGGGACGTCTGGGACGTTAAGGACATATGGGACGTCTAGGACGTCTGGGACGTTAGGGTCATATGGGACATTTAGGACGTCTGGGACGTTAGGGACATATGGAACATCTAGGACGCCTGGGACATTAGGGACATATGGGACATATGGGACATCTGGGACGTCTGGGACGTTAGGGACATATGGGATATTTGGGACGTCTGGGAAGTTAAGGACATATGGGACATCTAGGACGTCTGGGACGTCTGGGACGTTAAGGACATATGGGACATCTAGGACGTCTGGGACGTTAGGGACATATGGGAAATTTAGGACGTCTGGGACGTTAGGGACATACGGGACAGCTGGAACGTTTGGGACGTTAGGGATATATGGGAGATTTATGACGTCTGGGACGTTAGGGGCATATGGAACATCTAGGACGCCTGGGACGTTAAGGACATTTGGGACATTTAGGGCGCCTGGGACATTAGGGACATATGGGACATATGAGACATCTGCGACGTCTGGGACGTTAAGGACATATGCTACATCTAAGACGTCTGGGACGTCTGGGACGTTAAGGACATATGGGACATTTAGGACGCCTGGGACATTAGGGACATATGGGACATATGGGACATATGGGACATCTGGGACGCCTGGGACATTAGGGACATCTGGGACGTCTGGGACGTTAGGGACATATAGGACATTTAGGACATCTGGGACGTTAAGGACATATGGGACATCTAGGATGTCTGGGACGTTAGGGACATATGGGACATCTAGGACGTCTGGGACATCTGGGACGTTAGGGACATATAGGACATCTAGGACATCTGGGACGTTAGAGACATATGGGACATCTAGGACGTCTGGGACGTCTGGGACGTTAGGGACATACGGGACAGCTGGGACGTTTGGGACGTTAAGGAAATATGGGGCTTTTGGGACGTCTGGGACGTTAGGAACATATGAAACATCTAGGACGCCTGGGACATTAGGGACATATGGGACATATGGGACATATGGGACATCGGGGACGTCTGGGACGTTAGGGACATATGAGACATCTAGGACGTCTGGGACGTCTGGGACGTTAAAAACATATGGGACATTTAGGACGCCTGAGACATTAGGGACATATGGGACATATGGGACATCTGGGACGCCTGGGACATTAGCGACATATGGGACATCTGGGACGTCTGGGACGTTAGGGACATATGGGGCATCTGGGACGTTAAAAACGTATGGGACATCTAGGACGTCTAGGACGTTAGGGACATATGGGACATCTGGAACGTCTGGGACGTTAGGGACATATGGGACATCTGGAACGTTTGGGACATTAGGGACATATGGGACATATGGGACATCTGGGACGTCTGGGACGTTAGGGACATATGGGACATGTGGGACGTCTGGGACGTTAGGGACATCAGGGACATCTAGGACGTCTGGGACGTCTGGGACGTTAGGGACATATGGGACATTTAGGACATCTGGGACGTTAGGGACATATGGAACACTTAAAACGCTTGGGACATTAGGGACATATGGGACATATGGGACATCTGGTACGTCTGGGACGATAGGGTCATATGAGACATCTGGGACGTCTGGGACGTTAAGGACATATGGGACGTCTAGGACGTCTGGGACGTTAGGGTCATATGGGACATTTAGGACGTCTGGGACGTTAGGGACATATGGAACATCTAGGACGCCTGGGACATTAGGGACATATGGGACATATGGGACATCTGGGACGTCTGGGACGTTAGGGACATATGGGATATTTGGGACGTCTGGGAAGTTAAGGACATATGGGACATCTAGGACGTCTGGGACGTCTGGGACGTTAAGGACATATGGGACATCTAGGACGTCTGGGACGTTAGGGACATATGGGAAATTTAGGACGTCTGGGACGTTAGGGACATACGGGACAGCTGGAACGTTTGGGACGTTAGGGATATATGGGAGATTTATGACGTCTGGGACGTTAGGGGCATATGGAACATCTAGGACGCCTGGGACATTAGGGGACATATGGGACATATGGGACATCTGGAACGTCTGGGACGTTAGGGACATATGAGACATCTGGGACGTCTGGGACGTTAAGGACATATGGACCATATGGGGCATCTGGGACGTCTGGGACGTTAAGGACGTATGGGACATCTAACACGTGTAGGACGTTAGGGACATATGGGACATCTGGGACGTCTGGGACGTTAGGGACATATGGGACAACTGAGACGTCTGGGATATTAGGGACATATGGGACATATGGGACATCTGGGACTTCTGGGCCGTTAGGGACATATGGGACATCTGGGACGTCTGGGACGTTAGGGACATATGGGACATGTAGGACGTCTGGGACGTTAGGGACATACGGGACAGCTGGGACGTCTGGGACGTTAGGGACATATGGGACATTTAGGACGTCTGGGACGTTAGGGACATATGGAACACTTAAAACGCTTGGGACATTAGGGACATATGGGACATATGGGACATCTGGGACGTCTGGGACGTTAGGGACATATGAGACATCTGGGACGTCTGGGACGTTAAGGACATATGGGACGTCTAGGACGTCTGGGACGTTAGTTACATATGGGACATCTAGGACGTCTGGGACATCTGGGACGTTAGGGACATACGGGACAGCTGGGACGTTTGGGACGTTAAGGACATATGGGACTTTTGGGACGTCTGGGACGTTAGGAACATATGGAACATCTAGGACGCCTGGGACATTAGGGACATATGGGACATATGGGACATCGGGGACGTCTGGGACGTTAGGGACATATGGGACATCTGGGACGTCTGGGACGTTAAGGACATATTGGACATATAGGACGTCTGGGACGTTAAAAACATATGGGACATTTAGGACGCCTGAGACATTAGGGACATATGGGACATATGGGACATCTGGGACGCCTGGGACATTAGGGACATATGGGACATATGGGACATCTGGGACGTCTGGGACGTTAGGGACATATGGGGCATCTGGGACGTCTGGGACGTTAAGGACGTATGGGACATCTAGGACGTCTAGGACGTTAGGGACATATGGGACATCTGGGACTTCTGGGACGTTAGGGACATATGGGACGTCTAGGACGTCTGGGACGTTAGTTACATATGGGACATCTAGGACGCCTGGGACATTAGGGGACATATGGGACATATGGGACATCTGGGACGTCTGGGACGTTAGGGACATATGGGACATCTGGGACGTCTGGGACGTTAGGGACATATGGGACATCTAGGACGTCTGGGACGTCTGGGACGTTAGGGACATGGGACATTTAGGACATCTGAAACGTTAGGGACATATAGAACCCTTAAAACGCTTGGGACATTAGGGACATATAAGACATATGGACATCTGGGACGTCTGGGACGTTAGGGACATATGAGACATCTGGGACGTCTGGGACGTTAAGGACATATGGGACATTTAGGACGTCTGGGACGTTAGGGACATATGAAACATCTAAGACGCCTGGGACATTAGGGACATATGGGACATATGGGACATCTGGGACGTCTGGGACGTTAGGGACATATGGGACGTCTGGGACGTTAAGGACATATGGGACATCTAGGACGTCTGGGACATCTGGGACGTTAAGGACATATGGGACAACTAGGACGTCTGGGACGTTAGGGACATATGGGAAATTTAGGACGTCTGGGACGTTAGGGACATATGAAACATCTAAGACGCCTGGGACATTAGGGACATATGGGACATATGGGACATCTGGGACGTCTGGGACGTTAGGGACATCTGAGACGTCTGGGACGTTAAGGACATATGGGACATTTAGGACGTCTGGGACGTCTGGCACGTTAAGGACATATGGGACATTTAGTACGCCTGGGACATTAGGGACATATGGGACATATGGGACATCTGGGACGTATGGGACGTCTGGGACGTTGGGGACATATAGGACATCTAGGACGTCTGGCACGTTAGGGACATATGGGACATCTAGGATGTCTGGGACGTCTGGGACGTTAGGAACATACGGGCCAGCTGGGACGTCTGGGACGTTAGGGTCATATGGGACATTTAGGACGTCTGGCACGTTAGGGACATATGGGACATCTAGGATGTCTGGGACGTCTGGGACGTTAGGAACATACGGGACAGCTAGGACGTCTGGGACGTTAGGGACATATGGGATTTTTATGACGTCTGGGACGTTAGGGACATATGGAACATCTAGGACGCCTGAGACATTAGAGACGTATGTTACATATGGGACATCTGGGGCGCCTGAGACGTTAAGGACATATGGGACATCTAGGACGTCTGGCACGTCTGGGACGTTAAGGACATATGAGACATTTAGGACGCCTGGGACATTAATGACGTATGGCACATATGGGACATCTGGGACGCCTGGAACATTAGGGAAATATGGGACATCTTGGGCGCCTGAGACGTTAAGGACATATGGGACATCTAGGACGTCTGGGACGTCTGGGACGTTAAGGACATATGGAACATCTAGGACGTCTGGGACGTCTGGATGTTAAGGACATATGGGATATTTAGGGACATATGGGACATATGGGACATATGGGACATCTTGGACGCCTGGGACATTAGGGACATATGGGACATCTTGGACGTCTGGGACGTTAGGGACATATGGGACATCTAGGACGTCTGGGACGTCTGAGACGTCTGGGACGCCTGAGACATTAGGGACATATGGGACATATGGGACATCTGGGACGTCTGGGACGTTAGGGACATATAGGACATCTAGGACATCTGGGACGTTAGGGACATATGGGACATCTAGGACGTCTGGGACGTTAGGGACATACAGGACAGCTGGGACGTTTGGGACGTTAAGGACATATGGGGCTTTTGGGACGTCTGGGACGTTAGGAACATATGGAACATCTAGGACGCCTGGGACATTAGGGACATATGGGACATATGGGACATCGGGGACGTCTGGGACGTTAGGGACATATGAGACATCTAGGACGTCTGGGACGTCTGGGACGTTAAAAACATATGGGACATTTAGGACGCCTGAGACATTAGGGACATATGGGACATATGGGACATCTGGGATGCCTGGGACATTAGCGACATATGGGACATATGGGACATCTGGGACGTCTGGGACGTTAGGGACATATGGGGCATCTGGGACGTTAAAAACGTATGGGACATCTAGGACGTCTAGGACGTTAGGTACCTATGGGACATCTGGGACGTCTGGGACGTTAGGGACATATGGGATATCTGGGACGTTTGGGACATTAGGGACATATGGGACATATGGGACATCTGGGACGTCTGGGACGTTAGGGACATATGGGACATCTGGGACGTCTGGGACGTTAGGGACATCAGGGACATCTAGGACGTCTGGGACGTCTGGGACGTTAGGGACATATGGGACATTTAGGACATCAGGGACGTTAGGGACATATGGGACACTTAAAACGCTTGGGACATTAGGGACATATGGGACATATGGGACATCTGGTACGTCTGGGACGTTAGGGTCATATGAGACATCTGGGACGTCTGGGACGTTAAGGACATATGGGACGTCTAGGACGTCTGGGACGTTAGGGACATATGGGACATTTAGGACGTCTGGGACGTTAGGGACATATGGAACATCTAGGACGCCTGGGACATTAGGGACATATGGGATATATGGGACATCTGGGACGTCTGGGACGTTAGGGACATATGGGACATCTAGGACGTCTGGGACGTCTGGGACGTTAAGGACATATGGGACATCTAGGACGTCTGGGACGTTAGGGACATATGGGAAATTTAGGACGTCTGGGACGTTAGGGACATACGGGACAGCTGGAACGTCTGGGACGTTAGGTATATATGTGAGATTTATGACGTCTGGGACGTTAGGGACATATGGAACATCTAGGACGCCTGGGACATTAGGGGACATATGGGACATATGGGACATCTGGGACGTCTGGGACGTTAGGGACATATGAGACATCTGGGACGTCTGGGACGTTAAGGACATATGGAACATATGGGGCATCTGTGACGTCTGGGACGTTAAGGACGTATGGGACATCTAACACGTGTAGGACGTTAGGGACATATGGGACATCTGGGACGTCTGGGACGTTAGGGACATATGGGACATCTGAGACGTCTGGGATATTAGGGACATATGGGACATATGAAACATCTGGGACTTCTGGGCCGTTAGGGACATATGGGACATCTGGGACGTCTGGGACGTTAGGGACATATGGGGCATCTAGGACGTCTGGGACGTCTGGGACGTTAGGGACATACGGGACAGCTGGGACGTCTGGGACGTTAGGGACATATGGGACATTTAGGACGTCTGGGACGTTAGGGACATATGGAACACTTAAAACGCTTGGGACATTAAGGACATATGGGACATATTGGACATCTGTGACGTCTGGGACGTTAGGGACATATGAGACATCTGGGACGTCTGGGACGTTAAGGACATATGGGACGTCTAGGACGTCTGGGACGTTAGTTACATATGGGACATCTAGGACGTCTGGGACATCTGGGACGTTAGGGACATACGGGACAGCTGGGACGTTTGGGACGTTAAGGGCATATGGGGCTTTTGGGACGTCTGGGACGTTAGGAACATATGGAACATCTAGGACGCCTAGGACGTTAAGGACATTTGGGACATTTAGGGCGCCTGGGACATTAGGGACATATGGGACATATGAGACATCTGCGACGTCTGGGACGTTAAGGACATATGCTACATCTAAGACGTCTGGGACGTCTGGGACGTTAAGGACATATGGGACATTTAGGACGCCTGGGACATTAGGGACATATGGGACATATGGGACATATGGGACATCTGGGACGCCTGGGACATTAGGGACATCTGGGACGTCTGGGACGTTAGGGACATATAGGACATCTAGGACATCTGGGACGTTAAGGACATATGGGACATCTAGGACGTCTGGGACGTTAGGGACATATGGGACATCTAGGACGTCTGGGACATCTGGGACGTTAGGGACATATAGGACATCTAGGACATCTGGGACGTTAGAGACATATGGGACATCTAGGACGTCTGGGACGTCTGGGACGTTAGGGACATACGGGACAGCTGGGACGTTTGGGACGTTAAGGAAATATGGGGCTTTTGGGACGTCTGGGACGTTAGGAACATATGAAACATCTAGGACGCCTGGGACATTAGGGACATATGGGACATATGGGACATATGGGACATCGGGGACGTCTGGGACGTTAGGGACATATGAGACATCTAGGACGTCTGGGACGTCTGGGACGTTAAAAACATATGGGACATTTAGGACGCCTGAGACATTAGGGACATATGGGACATATGGGACATCTGGGACGCCTGGGACATTAGCGACATATGGGACATCTGGGACGTCTGGGACGTTAGGGACATATGGGGCATCTGGGACGTTAAAAACGTATGGGACATCTAGGACGTCTAGGACGTTAGGGACATATGGGACATCTGGAACGTCTGGGACGTTAGGGACATATGGGACATCTGGAACGTTTGGGACATTAGGGACATATGGGACATATGGGACATCTGGGACGTCTGGGACGTTAGGGACATATGGGACATCTGGGACGTCTGGGACGTTAGGGACATCAGGGACATCTAGGACGTCTGGGACGTCTGGGACGTTAGGGACATATGGGACATTTAGGACATCTGGGACGTTAGGGACATATGGAACATCTGGGACGTATGGGACATTAGGGACATATGGGACATTTAGGACGTCTGGGACGTTAGGGACATATGGAACATCTAGGACGCTTGGGACATTAGGGACATATGAGACATATGGGAAATCTGGGACGTCTGGGACGTTAGGGACATATAGGACATCTAGGACGTCTGGGACGTTAGGGACATATGGAACATCCAGGATGCTTGGGACATTAGGGACATATGAGACATATGGGAAATCTGGGACGTCTGGGACGTTAGGGACATATAGGACATCTAGGACGTCTGGGACGTTGGGGACATGTGGGACATCTAGGACGTCTGGGACGTCTGGGACGTTATGGACATTCGGGACAGCTGGGACGTCTAGGACGTTAGGGACTTATGGGACATCTAGGACGTGTGGGACGTCTCGGACATTAGGGACATACGGGACATCTGGGACGCCTGGAACGTTAGGGACATATGGGACATATGGGACATCTGGGACGTCTGGGACGTCTGGGCCGTTAGGGACATATAGGACATCTAGGACGTCTGGGACGTTAGTGACATATGGGACATCTAGGACTTCTGGGACGTCTGGGACGTTAGGGACATACGGGACAGCTGAGACGTCTGGGACGTTAGGGACAAATGGGACATCTAGGACGTGTGGGACGTCTCGGACGTTAGGGACATACGGGACATCTGGGACGCCTGGGACGTTAGGGACATATGGGACATATGGAACATCTGGGACGTCTGGGACGTAATGGAAATATGGAACATCTAGGACGTCTGGGACGTCTGGGACGTTAGGGACATACGGCACAGCTGGGACGTCTAGGACGTTAGGGACTTATGGGACATCTAGGACGTGTGGGACGTCTCGGACGTTAGGGACATACGGGACATCTGGGACGCCTGGGACGTTAGGGACATATGGGACATATGGAACATCTGGGACGTCTGGGACGTAATGGACATATGGAACATCTAGGACGTCTGGGACGTCTGGGACGTTAGGGACATACGGGACAGCTGGGACGTCTAGGACGTTAGGGACTTATGGGACATCTAGGACGTGTGGGACGTCTCGGACGTTAGGGACATACGGGACATCTGGGACGCCTGGGACGTTAGGGACATATGGGACATATGGGACATCTGGGACGTCTGGGACGTCTGGGCCGTTAGGGACATATAGGACATCTAGGACGTCTGGGACGTTAGTGACATATGGGACATCTAGGACGTCTGGGACGTATGGGACGTTAGGGACATACGGGACAGCTGAGACGTCTGGAACGTTAGGGACATTTGGGACATCTAGGACGTCTGGGACGTCTGGGACGTTAAGGATATATGGGACATTTAGGACGCCTGGGACGTTAGGGACATATGGGACATATGGGACATCTGGGACGCCTGGGACATTAGGGACATATGGGACATATGGGACATCTGGGACGTCTGGGACGTCTGGGACGTTAGGTACATATGGGACATCTAGGACGCTTGGGACATTAGGGACATATGGGACATATGGGACATCTGGGACGCCTGGGACGTTATGGACATACGGGACAGCTGGGACGTCTGGGAGGTCTGGGACGTTATGGACATACGGGACAGCTGGGACGTCTAGAACGTTAGGGACTTATGGGACATCTAGGACGTGTGGGACGTCTCGGACGTTAGGGACATACGGGACATCTGGGACGCCTGGGACGTTAGGGACATATGGGACATATGGAACATCTGGGACGTCTGGGACGTAATGGACATATGGAACATCTAGGACGTCTGGGACGTCTGGAACGTTAGGGACATACGGGACAGCTGGGACGTCTAGGACGTTAGGGACTTATGGGACATCTAGGACGTGTGGGACGTCTCGGACGTTAGGGACATATGGGACATATGGGACATCTGGGACGTCTGGGACGTTATGGACATAAGGGACATCTAGGACGTCTGGGACGTCTGGGACGTTATGGACATACGGGACAGCTGGGACGTCTAGGACGTTAGGGACTTATGGGACATCTAGGACGTGTGGGACGTCTCGGACGTTAGGGACATACGGGACATCTGGGACGCCTGGGACGTTAGGGACATATGGGACATATGGGACATCTGTAACGTCTGGGACGTCTGGGCCGTTAGGGACATATAGGACATCTAGGACGTCTGGGACGTTAGTGACATATGGGACATCTAGGACGTCTGGGACGTATGGGACGTTAGGGACATACGGGACAGCTGAGACGTCTGGAACGTTAGGGACATTTGGGACATCTAGGACGTCTGGGACGTCTGGGACGTTAAGGATATATGGGACATTTAGGACGCCTGGGACGTTAGGGACATATGGGACATATGGGACATCTGGGACGCCTGGGACATTAGGGACATATGGGACATATGGGACATCTGGGACGTCTGGGACGTCTGGGACGTTAGGTACATATGGGACATCTAGGACGCTTGGGACATTAGGGACATATGGGACATATGGGACATCTGGGACGCCTGGGACGTTATGGACATACGGGACAGCTGGGACGTCTGGGAGGTCTGGGACGTTATGGACATACGGGACAGCTGGGACGTCTAGGACGTTAGGGACTTATGGAACATCTAGGACGTGTGGGACGTCTCGGACGTTAGGGACATACGGGACATCTGGGACGCCTGGGACGTTAGGGACATATGGGACATATGGAACATCTGGGACGTCTGGGACGTCTGGGACGTTAGGTACATATGGGACATCTAGGACGCTTGGGACGTCTGGGACATTAGGGACATACGGGACAGCTGGGACGTCTGGGACGTTAGGGACATACGGGACATTTAGGACGTCTGAGACGTTAGAAACGTATGGAACATCTAGGACGCCTGGGACATTAGGAACATATGGGACATATGGGACATCTGGGACGTCTGGGACGTTAGGGACATATGGGACAACTGGGACGTCTGGAACGTTAAGGACATATGGGACAACTAGGACGTCTGGGACGTTAGGGACATATGGAACATCTAGGACGCTTGGGACATTAGGGACATATAGGACACTATGGGACAGCTGGGACCTCTGGGACGTTAGGGACATATGAAACATCTGGGACGCCTGGAACATTAAGGACATATGGGACATATGGGACATCTGTGACGTCTGGGACGTTAGGGACATATGGGACATCTGGGACGTCTAAGACGTTAGGGACATATGGAACATCTGGGACGCCTGGGACGTTAGGGGCATATAGGGCATCTAAGACGTCTGGGACGTTAGGGACATATGAGACATCTAGGACGTCTAGGACGTTAAAGACATATGGGACATCTGGGACGTCTGGGACGTTAGGGACATAAAAGACATCTAGGTCGTCTAGGACGTTAAAGACATATGAGACATTTAGGACGCCTGGGACATTAGGAACATATGGAACATATGGGACATCTGGGACGCCTGGGGCATTAAGGACATGTGGGACACATGGTACATCTGGGACGTCTGGGACGTTAGGGACATATGGGACATCTGGGACGTCTGGGACGTTAAGGACATATGGGACATCTAGGACGTCTGGGACGTCTGGGACGTTAAAGACATATGGAACATTTAGGACGCCAGGGACATTAAGAACATATGGGACATTTGGGACGTCTGGGACGTCTGGGACGTTAAGGACATATGGGACATTTAGGACGCCTGGGACATTAGGGACATATGGGACATATGGGACATTTGGGACGCATGGGACATTAAAGACATATGTTACATATGGGACATCTGGGACGTCTGGGACTTTAGGGACATATGGGACATCTTTGACGTATGGGACGTTAAGGACATATGGGACATCTAGGACGTCTGGGACGTCTGGGACGTTAAGGAGATATGGGGCATTTAGGACGACTGAGACATTAGGGACATATGAGACATCTGGAACATATGGGTCATCTGGGACGTCTGGGACGTTAGGGACATATGGGACATCTGGGACGTCTGGGACGTTAAGGACATATGGGACGTCTAGAACGAGTGGGACATTAGGGACATATGGGACATATGGGACATCTGGGACGTCTGGGACGTTACAGACATATGGGACCTCTGGGACGTCTGGGACGTTAGGGACATATAGGACATTTGCTACGTCTGGGACGTTAAGGACATATGGAACATCTAGGACGTCTGGGACGTCTGGGACGTTAAGGAAATATGAGACATTTAGGACGCCTAGGACATTAGGGACATATGGGACATATGGGACATTTGGGACGTCTGGGACGTTAAGGACAAATGGGACATCTGAGACGTCTGGGACATTAGGGATATATGGGGCATATGAAACATCTGGGACGCCTGGGACATTGGGGACATATGGAACATATGGGACATCTGTGACGTCTGGGACGTTAGGGACATATGGGGCATCTGGGACGTCTGGGACGTAAGGGACATAGGGGACATCTGGGACGCCATGGACGTTAGGGACATATGGGACATATGGGACATCTGGGACGCCTGGGGCATTAAGGACATGTGGGACATATGGGACATCCAGGACGTCTGGGACGTTAAAGACATATGAGACATATGGGACATTTGGGACGTCTGGGACGTAATGGACATATGGAACATCTAGGACGTCTGGGACGTCTGGGACGTTAGGGACATACGGCACAGCTGGGACGTCTAGGACGTTAGGGACTTATGGGACATCTAGGACGTGTGGGACGTCTCGGACGTTAGGGACATACGGGACATCTGGGACGCCTGGGACGTTAGGGACATATGGGACATATGGAACATCTGGGACGTCTGGGACGTAATGGACATATGGAACATCTAGGACGTCTGGGACGTCTGGGACGTTAGGGACATACGGGACAGCTGGGACGTCTAGGACGTTAGGGACTTATGGGACATCTAGGACGTGTGGGACGTCTCGGACGTTAGGGACATACGGGACATCTGGGACGCCTGGGACGTTAGGGACATATGGGACATATGGGACATCTGGGACGTCTGGGACGTCTGGGCCGTTAGGGACATATGGGACATCTAGGACGTCTGGGACGTATGGGACGTTAGGGACATACGGGACATCTGGGACGCCTGGGACGTTAGGGACATATGGGACATATGGGACATCTGGGACGTCTGGGACGTCTGGGACGTTAGTGACATATGGGACATCTAGGACGTCTGGGACGTATGGGACGTTAGGGACATACGGGACAGCTGAGACGTCTGGAACGTTAGGGACATTTGGGACATCTAGGACGTCTGGGACGTCTGGGACGTTAAGGACATATGGGACATTTAGGACGCCTGGGACGTTAGGGACATATAGGACATATGGGACATCTGGGACGCCTGGGACATTAGGGACATATGGGACATATGGGACATCTGGGACGTCTGGGACGTCTGGGACGTTAGGTACATATGGGACATCTAGGACGCTTGGGACATTAGGGACATATGGGACATATGGGACATCTGGGACGCCTGGGACGTTATGGACATACGGGACAGCTGGGACGTCTGGGACGTCTGGGACGTTAAGGAAATATGGGACATTTAGGACGCCTGGGACATTAGGGACATATGGGACATATGGGACATCTGGGACGCATGGGACATTAAAGACATATGGGACATATGGGACATCTGGGACGTCTGGGACTTTAGGGACATATGGGACATCTTTGACGTATGGGACGTTAAGGACATATGGGACATCTAGGACGTCTGGGACGTCTGGGACGTTAAGGAGATATGGGGCATTTAGGACGACTGAGACATTAGGGACATATGAGACATCTGGGACGTCTGGGACGTTACAGACATATGGGACCTCTGGGACGTCTGGGACGTTAGGGACATATAGGACATTTGCTACGTCTGGGACGTTAAGGACATATGGAACATCTAGGACGTCTGGGACGTCTGGAACGTTAAGGAAATATGAGACATTTAGGACGCCTAGGACATTAGGGACATATGGGACATATGGGACATCTGGGACGTCTGGGACGTTACAGACATATGGGACCTCTGGGACGTCTGGGACGTTAGGGACATATAGGACATTTGCTACGTCTGGGACGTTAAGGACATATGGAACATCTAGGACGTCTGGGACGTCTGGGACGTTAAGGAAATATGAGACATTTAGGACGCCTAGGACATTAGGGACATATGGGACATATGGGACATTTGGGACGTCTGGGACGTTAAGGACAAATGGGACATCTGGGACGTCTGGGACATTAGGGATATATGGAACATATGAAACATCTGGGACGCCTGGGACATTGGGGACATATGGAACATATGGGACATCTGTGACGTCTGGGACGTTAGGGACATATGGGGCATCTGGGACGTCTGGGACGTAAGGGACATAGGGGACATCTGGGACGCCATGGACGTTAGGGACATATGGGACATATGGGACATCTGGGACGCCTGGGGCATTAAGGACATGTGGGACATATGGGACATCCAGGACGTCTGGGACGTTAAAGACATATGAGACATATGGGACATCTGGGACGTCTGGGACGTTAGGGACATATAGGTCGTCTAGGAAGTCTGGGACGTTAAAGACATATGGGACATATGGGACATCTGGGACGCCTGGGGCATTAAGGACATGTGGGACATATGGGACATCCAGGACGTCTGGGACGTTAAAGACATATGAGACATATGGGACATTTGGGACGTCTAGGACGTTAAGGACATATGGGACATTTAGGACGTCTGGGACGTTAGGGAAATATGAGACATCTGGGACATATGAGACGCCTGGGACATTAGGGACATATGGGACCTATGGGACATATGGAACGCCTAGGACATTATGGACATGTGGGACATATGGGACATCTGGGACGTCTGGGACGTTAGGGACATATAGGACGTCTAGGACGTCTGGGACGTTAGGGACATATTGGACATCTAGGACGTCTGGGACGTTAAAGACATATGGGACATCTGGGACGTCTGGGACGTTAAGGACATATGGGACATCTAGGACGTCTGGGACGTTAGAGGCATATAGGACATCTAGGACGCCTGGGAAGTTAGGGACATATGGGACATCTAGGACGTCTGGGACGTTAAAGACATATGGGACATCTGGGACGTCTGGGACGTTAAGGACATATGGGACATCTAGTACATCTGGGACGTTAGGGTCATATGGGACATCTGGGACGTCTGGGACGTTAGGGACATATGGGACATCTGGGACATATGGGACGCCTGGGACATTAGGGACATATGGGACGCCTAGGACATTAGGGACATGTGGGACATATGGAACATCTGCGACGTCTGGGACGTTAGGGACATATGGGACATCTGGGACGTCTGGGACGTCTCGGACGTTAAGGACATATGAGACATTTAGGACGCCTGGGACATTAGGGATATATGGGACATATGGGACATCTGGGACGCCTGGGACATTAAGGACATATGGGACATATGGGACATCTGAGACGTCTGGGACGTCTGGGACGTTAGGGACATACGGGACAGCTGGGACGCTTGGGACGTTAGGGACATATGGGACAATTAGGACGTCTGGGACGTTAGAGACATATGGAACATCTACGTCGCCTGGGACATTAGAGACATAAGGGACATATGGGATATCTGGGACGTCTGGGACGTTAGGGACATATGGAACATCTGGGACGTCTGGGACGTTAAGGACATATGAAACATCTACGACGTCTGCGACGTGTGGGACGTTAAGGACATATGAGAGATTTAGGATGCCTTGGACATTAGGGACATAAGGGACATATGGGACATCTGGGACATATGGGACGCCTGGGACATTAGGGACATATGGGACGCCTAGGACATTAGGGACATGTGGGACATATGGAACATCTGCGACGTCTGGGACGTTAGGGACATATGGGACATCTGGGACGTCTGGGACGTCTCGGACGTTAAGGACATATGAGACATTTAGGACGCCTGGGACATTAGGGATATATGGGACATATGGGACATCTGGGACGCCTGGGACATTAAGGACATATGGGACATATGGGACATCTGAGACGTCTGGGACGTCTGGGACGTCTCGGACGTTAAGGACATATGAGACATTTAGGACGCCTGGGACATTAGGGATATATGGGACATATGGGACATCTGGGACTTCTGGGACGTTAGGGACATTTGGGACATCTGGGACGCCTGGGACGTTAGGGACATATGGGACATATGGGACATCTGTGACGTCTGGGACGTTAGGGACATATGGGACATCTGGGAAGTCTTGGATATCTGGGATGTTAAAGACATATGAGACATTTAGGACGCCTGGGACATTAGGGACATATGGGACATATGGGACATCTGGGACGCATGGGACATTAAGGACATATGGGACATATGGGACATCTGGGACGTCTGGGACTTTAGGGACATATGGGACATTTTTGACGTCTGGGACGTTAAGGACATATGGGACATCTAGGACGTCTGGGACGTCTGGGACGTTAAGGACATATGGGGCATTTAGGATGCCTGAGACATTAGGGACATATGAGACATCTGGAACATATTGGTCATCTGGGACGTCTGGGACGTTAGGGACATATGGGACATTTGGGACGTCTGGGACGTTAAGGACATATGGGACGTCTAGAACGAGTGGGACATTAGGGACATATGGGACATATGGGACATATGGGACATCTGGGACGTCTGGGACGTTAGGGACATATGGGACCTCTGGGACGTCTGGGACGTTAGGGACATATAGGACATTTGCTACGTCTGGGACGTTAAGGACATATGGGACATCTAGGACGTCTGGGACGTCTGGGACGTTAAGGAAATAAGAGACATTTAGGACGCCTAGGACATTAGGGACATATGGGACATATGGGACATTTGGGACGTCTGGGACGTTAAAGACATATGAGACATTTAGGACGTCTGGGACGTTAAAGACATATTAGACATTTAGGACGTCTGGGACGTTAGGGTCACACGGGACATCTGCGACGTCTGGGACGTTAAGGACATATGGGACATTTGGGACATATGAGACGCCTGGGACATTAGGGACATATGGGACCTATGGGACATATGGAACGCCTAGGACATTAGGGACATGTGGGACTTATGGGACATCTGGGACGTCTGGCACGTTAGGGACATATAGGACGGGACATATAGGACGTCTAGGAAGTCTGGGACGTTAAAGACATATGGGACATCTGGGACGTCTAGGACGTTAAGGACATATGGGACATTTAGGACGTCTGGGACGTTAGGGTCATACGGGACGTCTGGGACGTCTGGGACGTTAGGGACATATGAGACCTATGGGACATATGGAACGCCTAGGACATTATGGACATGTGGGACATATGGGACATCTGGGACGTCTGGGACGTTAGGGACATATAGGACGTCTAGGACGTCTGGGACGTTAGGGACATATTGGACATCTAGGACGTCTGGGACGTTAAAGACATATGGGACATCTGGGACGTCTGGGACGTTAAGGACATATGGGACATCTAGGACGTCTGGGACGTTAGGGACATATGGGACATCTGGGACGTCTGGGACGTTAGGGACATATGGGACATCTGGGACATATAAGACGCCTGGGACATTAGGGACATATGAGACCTATGGGACATATGGAACGCCTAGGACATTAGGGACGTATGGGACATATGGGACATCTGGGACGTCTGGGACGTTAGGGACATATGGGACATCTGGGACGTCTGGGACGTCTGGGACGTTAGGGACATATGGGAGATTTGGGACGTCTGGGACGTTAAGGACATATGGGACATCTGGGACGCCTGGGACGTTAGGGACATATAGGACATCTAAGACGTCTGGGACGTTAGGGACATATGAGACATCTAGGACGTCTAGGACGTTAAAGACATATGGGACATCTGGGACGTCTGGGACGTTAGGGACATACAGGACATCTAGGACGTCTGGGACGTTAAGGACATATGAGACATTTAGGACGCCTGGGACATTAGAAACATATGGGACATTTGGGACATCTGGGACGCCTGAGGCATTAAGAACATGTGGGACATATGGGACATCTGGGACGTCTGGTACGTTAAGGACATATGGGACATCTAGGACGTCTGGGACGTTAGAGGCATATAGGACATCTAGGACGCCTGGGACGTTAGGGTCATATGGGACATCTGGGACGTCTGGGACGTTAGGGACATATGGGACATCTGGGACATATGGGACGCCTGGGACATTAGGGACATATGGGACGCCTAGGACATTAGGGACATGTGGGACATATGGAACATCTGCGACGTCTGGGACGTTAGGGACATATGGGACATCTGGGACGTCTGGGACGTCTGGGACGTTAAGGACATATGAGACATTTAGGACGCCTGGGACATTAGGGATATATGGGACATATGAAACATCTGGGACGCCTGGGACGTTAGGGACATATGGGGCATCTGGGACGTCTGGGACGTTAGGGACATATGGGACATCTGGGACGCCATAGACGTTAGGGACATATGGGACATATGGGACATCTGGGACGTCTGGTACGTTAAGGACATATGGGACATCTAGGACGTCTGGGACGTTAGAGGCATATGGGACATCTAGGACGTCTGGGACGTTAGGGTCATATGGGACATCTGGGACGTCTGGGACGTTAGGGACATATGGGACATCTGGGACATATGGGACGCCTGGGACATTAGGGACATATGGGACGCCTAGGACATTAGGGACATGTGGGACATATGGAACATCTGCGACGTCTGGGACGTTAGGGACATATGGGACATCTGGGACGTCTGGGACGTCTGGGACGTTAAGGACATATGAGACATTTAGGACGCCTGGGACATTAGGGATATATGGGACATATGAAACATCTGGGACGCCTGGGACGTTAGGGACATATGGGGCATCTGGGACGTCTGGGACGTTAGGGACATATGGGACATCTGGGACGCCATAGACGTTAGGGACATATGGGACATATGGGACATCTGCGACGCCTGGGTCATTAAGGACATGTGGGACATATGGGACATCTAGGACGTCTGGGACGTTAAAGACATATGAGACATTTAGGACGTCTGGGACGTTAAAGACATATTAGACATTTAGGACGTCTGGGACGTTAGGGTCACACGGGACATCTGCGACGTCTGGGACGTTAAGGACATATGGGACATTTGGGACATATGAGACGCCTGGGACATTAGGGACATATGGGACCTATGGGACATATGGAACGCCTAGGACATTAGGGACATGTGGGACATATGGGACATCTGGGACGTCTGGGACGTTAGGGACATATAGGACGTCTAGGAAGTCTGGGACGTTAAAGACATATGGGACATCTGGGACGTCTAGGACGTTAAGGACATATGGGACATTTAGGACGTCTGGGACGTTAGGGTCATACGGGACATCTGGGACGTCTGGGACGTTAGGGACATATGAGAGATCTGGGACATATGAGACGCCTGGGACATTAGGGACATATGGGACCTATGGGACATATGGAACGCCTAGGACATTATGGACATGTGGGACATATGGGACATCTGGGACGTCTGGGACGTTAGGGACATATAGGACGTCTAGGACGTCTGGGACGTTAGGGACATATTGGACATCTAGGACGTCTGGGACGTTAAAGACATATGGGACATCTGGGACGTCTGTGACGTTAAGGACATATGGCACATCTAGGACGTCTGGGACGTTAGGGACGTATGGGACATCTGGGACGTCTGGGACGTTAGGGACATATGGGACATCTGGGACATATAAGACGCCTGGGACATTAGGGACATATGAGACCTATGGGACATATGGAACGCCTAGGACATTAGGGACATGTGGGACATATGGGACATCTGGGACGTCTGGGACGTTAGGGACATATGGGACATCTGGGACGTCTGGGACGTCTGGGACGTTAGGGACATATGGGACATTTGGGACGTCTGGGACGTTAAGGACATATGGGACATCTGGGACGCCTGGGACGTTAGGGACATATAGGACATCTAAGACGTCTGGGACGTTAGGGACATATGAGACATCTAGGACGTCTAGGACGTTAAAGACATATGGGACATCTGGAACGTCTGGGACGTTAAGGACATATGGGACATCTAGGACGTCTGGGACGTTAGAGGCATATAGGACATCTAGGACGCCTGGGAAGTTAGGGACATATGGGACATCTAGGACGTCTGGGACGTTAAAGACATATGGGACATCTGGAACGTCTGGGACGTTAAGGACATATGGGACATCTAGGACGTCTGGGACGTTAGAGGCATATAGGACATCTAGGACGCCTGGGAAGTTAGGGACATATGGGACATCTAGGACGTCTGGGACGTTAAAGACATATGGGACATCTGGAACGTCTGGGACGTTAAGGACATATGGGACATATGGGACATCTGGGACGTCTGGGACGTTAAGGACATATGGGACATCTAGGACGTCTGGGACGTTAGAGGCATATAGGACATCTAGGACGCCTGGGAAGTTAGGGACATATGGGACATCTAGGACGTCTGGGACGTTAAAGACATATGGGACATCTGGAACGTCTGGGACGTTAAGGACATATGGGACATCTAGGACGTCTGGGACGTTAGGGACATATGGGACATCTGGGACATATGGGACGCCTGGGACATTAGGGACATATGGGACGCCTGAGGCATTAAGAACATGTGGGACATATGGGACATCTGGGACGTCTGGGACGTTAAGGACATATGGGACATCTAGGACGTCTGGGACGTTAGAGGCATATAGGACATCTAGGACGCCTGGGAAGTTAGGGACATATGGGACATCTAGGACGTCTGGGACGTTAAAGACATATGGGACATCTGGAACGTCTGGGACGTTAAGGACATATGGGAAATCTAGGACGTCTGGGACGTTAGGGACATATGGGACATCTGGGACATATGGGACGCCTGGGACATTAGGGACATATGGGACGCCTAGGACATTAGGGACATGTGGGACATATGGAACATCTGCGACGTCTGGGACGTTAGGGACATATGGGACATCTGGGACGTCTGGGACGTCTGGGACGTTAAGGACATATGAGACATTTAGGGCGCCTGGGACATTAGGGACATATGGGACATATGGGACATCTGGGACGCCTGGGACATTAAGGACATATGGGACATATGGGACATCTGAGAAGTCTGGGACGTCTGGGACGTTAGGGACATACGGGACAGCTGGGACGCCTGGGACGTTAGGGACATATGGGACATTTAGGACGTCTGGGACGTTAGAGACATATGGAACATCTACGTCGCCTGGGACATTAGAGACATAAGGGACATATGGGATATCTGGGAGGTCTGGGACGTTAGGGACATATGGAACATCTGGGACGTCTGGGACGTTAAGGACATATGGGACATCTACGACGTCTGGGACGTGTGGGACGTTAAGGACATATGAGAGATTTAGGATGCCTTGGACATTAGGGACATATGGGACATCTGGGACGTCTAAAACATTAGGGACATATGAAACATATGGGACATCTGAGACGTCTGGGACGTTAGGGACATATAGGACATTTGGGACGTCTGGGACGTTAAGGAGATATGGGACATTTAGGACGCCTGGGACATTAGGGACATATGGGACCTATGGGACATATGGGACGCCTGAGACATTAGGGACATATAAGACATCTGGGACATATGGGTCATCTGGGACGTCTGGGACGTTAAGGACATATGGGTCGTCTAGAACAAGTGGGACATTAGGGACATATGGGACATATGGGACATCTGGGACGTCTGGGACGTTAGGAACATATGGGACCTCTGGGACGTCTGGGACGTTAGGGACATATAGGACATCTGCTACGTCTGGGACGTTAAGGACATATGGGACATCTAGGACGTCTGGGACGTTAGAGGCATATAGGACATCTAGGACGCCTGGGAAGTTAGGGACATATGGGACATCTAGGACGTCTGGGACGTTAAAGACATATGGGACATCTGGGACGTCTGGGACGTTAGGGACATATGGGACATCTGGGACATATGGGACGCCTGGAACATTAGGGACCTATGGGACGCCTAGGATATTAGGGACATGTGGGACATATGGAACATCTGCGACGTCTGGGACGTTAGGGACATATGAGACATCTGGGACGGCTGGAACGTCTGGGACGTTAAAGACATATGAGACATTTAGGACGCCTGGGACATTAGGGACATATGGGACATATGGGACATCTGGGACGCCTGGGACATTAAAGACATATGGGACATATGGGACATCTGAGACGTCTGGGACGTCTGGGACGTTAGGGACATACGGGACAGCTGGGACGCCTGGGACGTTAGGGACATATGGGACAATTAGGACGTCTGGGACGTTAGAGACATATGGAACATCTACGTCGCCTGGGACATTAGAGACATAAGGGACATATGGGATATCTGGGACGTCTGGGACGTTAGGGACATATGGCACATCTGGGACGTCTAGGACGTTAAGGACATATGGGACATCTACGACGTCTGGGACGTGTGGGACGTTAAGGACATATGAGAGATTTAGGATGCCTTGGACATTAGGGACATATGGGACATCTGGGACGTCTAAAACATTAGGGACATATGAAACATATGAGACATCTGAGACGTCTGGGACGTCTTGGATGTCTGGGATGTTAAGGACATATGGGACATTTAGGACGCCTGAGACATTAGGGACATATAAGACATCTGGGACATATGGGTCATCTGGGACGTCTGGGACGTTAAGGACATATGGGACGTCTAGAACGAGTGGGACATTAGGGACATATGGGACATATGGGACATCTGGGACGTCTGGGACGTTAGGAACATATGGGACCTCTGGGACGTCTGGGACGTTAGGGACATATAGGACATCTGCTACGTCTGGGACGTTAAGGACATATGGGACATCTAGGACGTCTGGGACGTCTGGGACGTTAAGGAAATATGAGACATTTAGGACGCCTGCGACATTAGGGATATATGGGACATATGGGACATTTGGGACGTCTGGGACGTTAAGGACATATGGGACATGTGGGACGTCTGGGACATTAAAGATATATGGGACATATGAAACATCTGGGACGCCAGGGACATTAGGGACATATGGGACATCTGTGACGTGTGGGACGTTAGGGACATATGGGACATCTGGGACTTCTGGGACGTTAGGGACATTTGGGACATCTGGGACGCCTGGGACGTTAGGGACATATGGGACATATGGGACATCTGTAACGTCTGGGACGTTAGGGACATATGGGACATCTGGGACGTCTTGGATGTCTGGGATGTTAAAGACATATGAGACATTTAGGACGCCTGGGACATTAGGGACATATGGGACATATGGGACATCTGGGACGCATGGGACATTAAGGACATATGGGACATATGGGACATCTGGGACGTCTGGGACTTTAGGGACATATGGGACATCTTTGACGTCTGGAACGTCTGGGACGTTAGGGACATATGGGACATCTGGGACGTCTTGGATGTCTGGGATGTTAAAGACATATGAGACATTTAGGACGCCTGGGACATTAGGGACATATGGGACATATGGGACATCTGGGACGCATTGGACATTAAGAACATATGGGACATATGGGACATCTGGGACGTCTGGGACTTTAGGGACATATGGGACATCTAGGACGTCTGGGACGTCTGGGACGTTAAGGACATATGGGGCATTTAGGACGCCTGAAACATTAGGGACATATGAGACATCTGGAACATATGGGTCATCTGGGACGCATGGGACATTAAGGACATATGGGACATATGGGACATCTGGGACGTCTGGGACTTTAGGGACATATGGGACATCTAGGACGTCTGGGACGTCTGGGACGTTAGGGACATATGGGACATCTGGGACGTCTGGGACGTTAAGGACATATGGGACGTCTAGAACGAGTGAAACATTAGGGACATATGGGACATATGGGACATCTGGGACGTCTGGGACGTTAGGGACATATGGGACCTCTGGGACGTCTGGGACGTTAGGGACATATAGGACATTTGCTACGTCTGGGACGTTAAGGACATATGGGACATCTAGGACGTCTGGGACTTCTGGGACGTTAAGGAAATATGAGACATTTAGGACGCCTAGGACATTAGGGACATATGGGACATATGGGACATATGGGACATTTGGGACGTCTGGGACGTTAAGGACATATGGGACATCTGGGACGTCTGGGACATTAGGGATATATGGGACATCTGAAACATCTGGGACGCCTGGCACATTGGGGACATATGGAACATATGGGACATCTGTGACGTCTGGGACGTTAGAGACATATGGGGCATCTGGGACGTCTGGGACGTTAGGGACATATGGGACATCTGGGACGCCATGGACGTTAGGGACATATGGAACATATGGGACATCTGGGACGCCTGGGGCATTAAGGCCAGACATTTAGGACGTCTGGGACGTTAAAGACATATGAGACATTTAGGACGTCTGGGACGTTAGGGTCACACGGGACATCTGCGACGTCTGGGACGTTAAGGACATATGGGACATCTGGGACATATGAGACGCCTGGGACATTAGGGACATATGGGACCTATGGGACATATGGAACGCCTAGGACATTATTGACATGTGGGACATATGGGACATCTGGGACGTCTGGGACGTTAGGGACATATAGGACGTCTAGGAAGTCTGGGACGTTAAAGACATATGGGACATTTAGGACGTCTGGGACGTTAGGGTCATACGGGACATCTGAAACGTCTGGGACGTTAGGGATATATGAGACATCTGGGACATATGAGACGCCTGGGACATTAGGGACATATGGGACCTATGGGACATATGGAACGCCTAGGACATTATGGACATGTGGGACATATGGGACATCTGGGACGTCTGGGACGTTAGGGACATATAGGACGTCTAGGACGTCTGGGACGTTAGGGACATATTGGACATCTAGGACGTCTGGGACGTTAAAGACATATGGGACATCTGGGACGTCTTGACGTTAAGGACATATGGGACATCTAGGACGTTTGGGACGTTAGGGTCATACGGGACATCTGGGACGTCTGGGACGTTAGGGACATATGGGACATCTGGGACATATGAGACGCCTGGGACATTAGGGACATATGAGACCTATGGGACATATGGAACGCCTAGAACATTAGGGACATGTGGGACATATGGGACATCTGGGACGTCTGGGACGTTAGGGACATATGGGACATCTGGGACGTCTGGGACGTCTGGTACGTTAGGGACATATGGGACATTTGGGACGTCTGGGACGTTAAGGACATATGGGACATCTGGGACGCCTGGGACGTTAGGGACATATAGGACATCTAAGACGTCTGGGACGTTAGGGACATATGAGACATCTAGGACGTCTAGGACGTTAAAGACATATGGGACATCTGGGACGTCTGGGACGTTAGGGACATACAGGACATCTAGGACGTCTGGGACGTTAAGGACATATGAGACATTTAGGACGCCTGGGACATTAGAAACATATGGGACATATGGGACATCTGGGACGCCTGAGGCATTAAGAACATGTGGGACATATGGGACATCTGGGACGTCTGGGACGTTAAGGACATATGGGACATCTAGGACGTCTGGGACGTTAGAGGCATATAGGAAATCTAGGACGCCTGGGAAGTTAGGGACATATGGGACATCTAGGACGTCTGGGACGTTAAAGACATATGGGACGTCTGGGACGTCTGGGACGTTAAGGACATATGGGACATCTAGGACGTCTGGGACGTTAGGGTCATATGGGACATCTGGGACGTCTGGGACGTTAGGGACATATGGGACATCTGGGACATATGGGACGGCTGGAACATTAGGGACATGTGGGACGCCTAGGACATTAGGGACATGTGGGACATATGGAACATCTGCGACGTCTGGGACGTTAGGGACATATGGGACATCTGGGACGTCTGTGACGTCTGGGACGTTAAGGACATGTGAGACATTTAGGACGCCTGGGACATTAGGGACATATGGGACATATGGGACATCTGGGACGCCTGGGACTTTAAGGACATATGGGACATCTGAGACGTCTGGGACGTCTGGGACGTTAGGGACATACGTGACAGCTGGGACGCCTGGGACGTTAGGGACATATGGGACATTTAGGACGTCTGGGACGTTAGAGACATATGGAACATCTACGTCGCCTGAGACATTAGAGACATAAGGGACATATGGGATATCTGGGACGTCTGGGACGTTAGGGACATATGGAACATCTGGGACGTCTGGGACGTTAAGGACATATGGGACATCTACGACGTCTGGGACGTGTGGGACGTTAAGGACATATGAGAGATTTAGGATGTCTTGGACATTAGGGACATATGGGACATCTGGGACGTCTAAAACAATAGGGACATATGAAACATATGGGACATCTGAGACGTCTGGGACGTTAGGGACATATAGGACATTTGGGACGTCTGGGACGTTAAGGACATATGGGACATTTAGGACGCCTGGGACATTAGGGACATATGGGACCTATGGGACATATGGGACGCCTGGGACATAAGGGAAATTTGGAACATGGGACATCTGGGACGTCTTGGATGTCTGGGATGTTAAGGACATATGAGACATTTAGGACGCCTGAGACATTAGGGACATATAAGACATCTGGGACATATGGGTCATCTGGGACGTCTGGGACGTTAAGGACATATGGGACGACTAGAACGAGTGGGACATTAGGGACATATGGGACATATGGGACATCTGGGACGTCTGGGACGTTAGGAACATATGGGACCTCTGGGACGTCTGGGACGTTAGGGACATATAGGACATCTGCTACGTCTGGGACGTTAAGGACATATGGGACATGTGGGACGTCTGGGACATTAGGGATATATGGGACATATGAAACATCTGGGACGCCTGGGACATTAGGGACATATGAGACATCTGTGACGTCTGGGACGTTAGGGACATATGGGACATCTGGGACGTCTGGGACGTTAGGGACATTTGGGACATCTGGGACGCCTGGGACGTTAGGGACATATGGGACATATGGGACATCTGTGACGTCTGGGACGTTAGGGACATATGGGACATCTGGGACGTCTGGGACGTTAGGGACATTTGGGACATCTGGGACGCCTGGGACGTTAGGGACATATAGGACATCTAAGACGTCTTGGACGTTAGGGACATATGAGACATCTAGGACGTCTAGGACGTTAAAGACATATGGGACATCTGGGACGTCTGGGACGTTAGGGACATACAGGACATCTAGGTCGTCTGGGACGTTAACAACATATGAGACATTTAGGACGTCTGGGACGTCTGGGACGTTAAAGACATATGGAACATTTAGGACGCCAGGGCATTAGGGACATATGGGACATTTGGGACGTCTGGGACGTCTGGTGCATTAAGGACATGTGGGACATATGGGACATCTGGGACGTCTGGGACGTTAGGGACATATGGGACATCTGGGACGTCTGGGACGTTAAGGACATATGGGACATCTAGGACGTCTGGGACGTCTGGGACGTTAAAGACATATGGAACATTTAGGACGCCAGGGCATTAGGGACATATGGGACATTTGGGACGTCTGGGACGTCTGGGACGTTAAGGACATATGGGACATTTAGGACGCCTAGGACATTAGGGACATATGGGACCTATGGGACATATGGGACGCCTGGGACATAAGGAACATTTGGGACATATGGGACATCTGGGACGTCTGGGATTTTAGGGACATATGGGACATCTGGGACGTCTTGGATGTCTGGGATGTTAAGGACATATGGGACATTTAGGACGCCTGGGACATTAGGGACATATGGGACATATGGGACATCTGGGACGCCTGGGACATTAAGGACATATGGGACATATGGGACATCTGGGACGTCTGGGACGTTAGGGACATATGGGACATCTTTGACGTCTGGGACGTTAAGGACATATGGGACATCTGGGACGTCTGGGACGTTAAGGACATATGGGACGTCTAGAACGAGTGGGACATTAAGGACATATGGTACATATGGGACATCTGGAACGTCTGGGACGTTAGGGACATATGGGACCTCTGGGACGTCTGGGACGTTAGGGACATATAGGACATCTGCTGCGTCTGGGACGTTAAGGACATATGGGACATCTAGGACGTCTGGGACGTCTGGGACGTTAAGAAAATATGATACATTTAGGACGCCTAGGACATTAGAGACATATGGGACATATGGGACATTTGGGACGTCTGGGACGTTAAGGACATATGGGACATCTGAGACGTCTGGGACATTAGGGATATATGGGACATATGAAACATCTGGGACGCCTGGAACATTTAGGACATATGGGACATATGGGACATCTGTGACGTCTAGGACGTTAGGGACATATGGGACATCTGGGACGTCTAAGACGTTAGGGACATATGGGACATCTGGGACGCCTGGGACGTTAATGGCATATAGGGCATCTAAGACGTCTGGGACGTTAGGGACATATGAGACATCTAGGACGTCTAGGACGTTAAAGACATAGGGGACATCTGGGACGTCTGGGACGTTAGGGACATACAGGACATCTAGGTCGTCTAGGACGTTAAGGACATATGAGACATTTAGGACGCCTGGGACATTAGGAACATATGGGACATATGGGACATCTGGGACGCCTGGGGCATTAAGGACATGTGGGACATATGGTACATCTGGGACGTCTGGGACGTTAGGGACATATGGGACATCTAGGACGTCTGGGACGTCTGGGACGTTAAAGACATATGGAGCATTTAGGACGCCAGGGACATTAGGAACATATGGGACATATGGGACATTTGGGACGTCTGGGACGTCTGGGACGTTAAGGACATATGGGACATTTAGGACGCCTGGGACATTAGGGACATATGGGACCTATGGGACATATGGAACGCCTAGGACATTATGGACATGTGGGACATATGGGACATCTGGGACGTCTGGGACGTTAGGGACATATAGGACGTCTAGGACGTCTGGGACGTTAGGGACATATTGGACATCTAGGACGTCTGGGACGTTAAAGACATATGGGACATCTGGGACGTCTTGACGTTAAGGACATATGGGACATCTAGGACGTCTGGGACGTTAGGGTCATACGGGACATCTGGGACGTCTGGGACGTTAGACACATATGGGACATCTGGGACATATGAGACGCCTGGGACATTAGGGACATATGAGACCTATGTGACATATGGAACGCCTAGAACATTAGGGACATGTGGGACATATGGGACATCTGGGACGTCTGGGACGTTAGGGACATATGGGACATCTGGGACGTCTGGGACGTCTGGTACGTTAGGGACATATGGGACATTTGGGACGTCTGGGACGTTAAGGACATATGGGACATCTGGGACGCCTGGGACGTTAGGGACATATAGGACATCTAAGACATCTGGGACGTTAGGGACATATGAGACATCTAGGACGTCTAGGACGTTAAAGACATATGGGACATCTGGGACGTCTGGGACGTTAGGGACATACAGGACATCTAGGACGTCTGGGACGTTAAGGACATATGAGACATTTAGGACGCCTGGGACATTAGAAACATATGGGACATATGGGACATCTGGGACGCCTGAGGCATTAAGAACATGTGGGACATATGGGACATCTGGGACGTCTGGGACGTTAAGGACATATGGGACATCTAGGACGTCTGGGACGTTAGAGGCATATAGGACATCTAGGACGCCTGGGAAGTTAGGGACATTTGGGACATCTAGAACGTCTGGGACGTTAAAGACATATGGGACGTCTGGGACGTCTGGGACGTTAAGGACATATGGGACATCTAGGACGTCTGGGACGTTAGGGTCATATGGGACATCTGGGACGTCTGGGACGTTAGGGACATATGGGACATCTGGGACATATGGGACGGCTGGGACATTAGGGACATGTGGGACGCCTAGGACATTAGGGACATGTGGGACATATGGAACATCTGCGACGTCTGGGACGTTAGGGACATATGGGACATCTGGGACGTCTGTGACGTCTGGGACGTTAAGGACATGTGAGACATTTAGGACGCCTGGGACATTAAGGACATATGGGACATATGGGACATCTGGGACGCCTGGGACATTAAGGACATATGGGACATCTGAGACGTCTGGGACGTCTGGGACGTTAGGGACATACGGGACAGCTGGGACGCCTGGGACGTTAGGGACATATGGGACATTTAGGACGTCTGGGACGTTAGAGACATATGGAACATCTACGTCGCCTGGGACATTAGAGACATAAGGGACATATGGGATATCTGGGACGTCTGGGACGTTAGGGACATATGGAACATCTGGGACGTCTGGGACGTTAAGGACATATGGGACATCTACGACGTCTGGGACGTGTGGGACGTTAAGGACATATGAGAGATTTAGGATGTCTTGGACATTAGGGACATATGGGACATCTGGGACGTCTAAAACAATAGGGACATATGAAACATATGGGACATCTGAGACGTCTGGGACGTTAGGGACATATAGGACATTTGGGACGTCTGGGACGTTAAGGACATATGGGACATTTAGGACGCCTGGGAAATTAGGGACATATGGGACCTATGGGACATATGGGACGCCTGGGACATAAGGGACATTTGGGACATGGGACATCTGGGACGTCTTGGATGTCTGGGATGTTAAGGACATATGAGACATTTAGGACGCCTGAGACATTAGGGACATATAAAACATCTGGGACATATGGGTCATCTGGGACGTCTGGGACGTTAAGGACATATGGGACGACTAGAACGAGTGGGACATTAGGGACATATGGGACATATGGGACATCTGGGACGTCTGGGACGTTAGGAACATATGGGACCTCTGGGACGTCTGGGACGTTAGGGACATATAGGACATCTGCTACGTCTGGGACGTTAAGGACATATGGGACATGTGGGACGTCTGGGACATTAGGGATATATGGGACATATAAAACATCTGGGACGCCTGGGACATTAGGGACATATGGGACATCTGTGACGTCTGGGACGTTAGGGACATATGGGACATCTGGGACGTCTGGGACGTTAGGGACATTTGGGACATCTGGGACGCCTGGGACGTTAGGGACATATGGGACATATGGGACATCTGTGACGTCTGGGACGTTAGGGACATATGGGACATCTGGGAC